>KZ538385.1:0-86973 GCA_000934665.2 Catajapyx aquilonaris
TTCTTTGCAACATTGATAAGAGGACACAAAACTGCGTAACATATGTTTTTTTCATAAAATTCTCATTGAGTGACTCTAGCTTCATTTCCACCTTAAAAGGCGGCCATTTTGGGTATGGGAGAGGCAGTGCTGCCATCTATGGCTATTCCGGCAGATACTGTCGCCATCTATTGACATTTCAGCACTATTGTGGACTCACTGCTGCCATCTATGGGTCATCTGGGATGCTCCGTCAGATACTGTCGCCATCTGTTGGCACTATTCTGTTCAGATGGCTGCATACCTGTCTGCGCCTAGTTGTTGACCTCGCAACACAATAAATTTTGAAGCGTAGGCCCTAATCTTATCATACGTGTCACCGCGGGTAGCCTGGAAGCCCAGTCTGTGGCATTGTACACAATTGAATTAATACATAATGGGGGCAATCCGGTCTTGTAGACATGGGGCTACCCCCATCCGGCCACTTTTCAAACATTGACACCTTGAATACGGAAAAAGTCGGGCCCAATCACGCGATAAAGAGGGGGGGGGGGATAGAGGTAGCCTACATTAATGGTCACGAAGAGAGGCCCGAAGCTTCCGTTATGTATCTCTTGATAAGAGCCTCGCTACCTCCGTTGAAAATTCGCTTCCTGACCGTACTTTTTATACTGGCATGCACAAGTTTATCGCCAAATGTCATCGCCTTGTGGGAGGTTCCCAAAACGTGATCAATCACGACCTCTTCCCCCTCACATAATGTCCTCTTCCGTTCTATTCAACCGAGCCGATACACAGGGTGAGCCATCCAGTGGATACGTTGACCCAAAACAAATCGAAAATGTAGGGGCGAGAAATGTCGGGAAACTAACCAGTAACAAGGTACACGACATTGAACTGACAGAGTTAGGCTAGGTCAGGTTAGGTAGAAGTTCAATGTCGTCTAACAAGTTACCGGTTAGTTTCTCTACATTTCTCACCCCTACCTTTTCGACTTGTTTCGCTCCAATCTATCGACTGCAGTTCTGGATCAGACTGTGGCAGCTTCCCTCCTTTTCCTTCAGCCTTTTGAAAATTGTTGGTTAAACATGGAGGCCAAGGTGGTGATTTACCGGGGTCGATTAGACGATCGGCGTGAACGGTCCGGATTCGGTCTGCAGCTGGACTTGATTGGATTTTTGAAGGGAATCCGTGCAAGTAGCCCCTCCATCCCTTCTCTTCTGCAACAAAGTCAGTGTCCTTTGACCTTCCCGTAGCCATGGCAAAGGCGCATTCCGCAACGGTGCACAAGGGAAACGTGGGAAGAGGGCAGTGCGTGTCCTTCCTGTGTGTATTTTTTTTTCTTTCGTCTCCTTCTTCTTCTTCTCCATAAATGGCGGCCAATGCCTGCGGAAGAACAATTGAAGGTTGCCTTTTAATCGGACCTTTTCCGGCAGCCGAGTTGCACTGATTCCTTCGGCGATACTCATTATTTGTGCAAGAGGTCAACAATTTCCAGCTTGAACTTGTGCCGGAATGAAGGAAGAAGAGCCAAGGTCGTTGAATCCGACGCGTATATCCGGACTTGGAATGTAGGATACCGTGTGAATATCGGATTCATTACAGCAAATTAATGGGAATATTTATTACGTCATATGCAGACAAACAGCGATTGTTATGTCAATTTAAGCTTTACAAGCTCATTGTCAATTGACGGAGATAATATTTTTTTCGGATTATATCATTGCAGCTGTTCACAGTGTTACGCAGAAAAGTTTGAATATGTATACGAGAGATTATTGCAAGTGTCTCAGTACGTGCAATAATCGTGAAGGATCAAACTCTCCTCATCGATAATATCGTTCTTAGATTGGTTTTCTCCCCTATCCTGGTCACGCCCGAAATCACTCAAAAAGTAGTCACTTTAATCCAAATTTTTTTCTTGCACCCTCTAATTTTTGCTAAACCGGCATGTGATAAAGATATAACGAAAGTGGTAATGTGGGAAAGTGATTTTTTTTTTCTGGCGTGGTCCATCTCTCGAAGTGACCACTTTTTGATGAAATTGTCAGATTATAGCCCTCATCCTTCAATCCGAAAAGCAAAAAAAAAAAATTAGTGCATGGAAAGGGAATGGGGCGGGAGGCCCTTAATAAGTTAATTGCAATACTGTAGCAAAAGGCCCCTTTAACTAGTTGGAAAACCAGGAGTAACTGTGAATCCACGTGAAAATTTCTGAGAGAAAACTGTATACGTGTGCGTTTAACTCCAATCCACTTAAACGCTAGTTTTCTCCGCCTCTTTTTCCACCCTTGTAAGCAGATTTGGCAAAGGTTGAAGTTACGCGGGGACGATAAACCCGGATTTTTATTTTGAAATTATAAAACACAATAACAAAATAAAAGTAAATAACTCTAAAACGTGATAGCAATAGTTGAATAACAACGAAAAAAATGAAATGAAAATGAAATTAAATGAAACAGAATAATGCACAAATATTCGCGTAACATTCAAGAAAATGCAAATGACCTGTGCATACAGAATAAGTAGCAAACACTCTAATAGACACAATAAACATTATTTTATTAATAAATAAAAAATTAAAATGAAGTAATAAATATAATGCCGGCAATAATATGTAATAAAAATATATCATAGGCTATGATTTGTAATTACATATTATATGTAATATGCTAATTATATTATGCTATATTATATTTAAAACAGAAATGAAACATATTAGGCATAAGCCCGATTTTATAAATCTATAAAAAATAAGTAGCAACTAATGAACTACTCGTACTTGTAGTTTGCATACGTATTTTCTCCCCAAAATTTTGATATGACCTGATATGTTAATGAGACCCCCCCAGAGTGGACATTTCCTAGTCCTTTCTAAAAATGTAAATTTTTGTCAGTTAGTTGAGTCGGTGTGGGGCGTACCTGGCGTCAAATCTTCTAGTCCCCCTAACCCGCCTTAAAATCCAACGGAGCGAGACGGAAATGCAAATTTTGAGTACATACGTGTATGTATACAAGGACTGGGCGAATGCGGATCTGGTTTGGTCGCCTTGTTACCCATCTGGACTTGACTCTGTTATTTTTTTTTTGGACAGCACGTAATATTCGGGTCAGATGACCGCGAAATTTCTTGATTGGGTGGAAATTGCCCGGCGGTTATTTTTTCCTGAGTTTGCGGTTTTAATTGAATGGACGCGGAGGAGTTGTCGGACTCGTGTGGTGGTTTAGTTTACTTTTTTTTTCCACGGGACGATTCCTCCAGGTGTGGTTTTTTTTTGTTTATCGCAGAAGAATGTGCCGGTATCTAGCAAAAATCAAGGAGTGATTGCTAGTTAAATTGTTATATTATAAAAACTGAATTTGCTCGCTTTCTATATGGAAAAGCATTGCACCAATTCATTTTTTGAATCCATGGATTTCACCCAGCCCCCTCATTTAAAAAAAAAAAAAAACAGCTCGTTTTCGTGCTATCACATGATTAGTGTCATTATGTCAGATTAAAATCTTCTCTCCAGCCCACCATCATCCCCTTTAGAATGGATTTTTGCACATCGGCATGAAAGTCGGGCTGTAATTGTTGCTCTTAAATGCTGTTGTTGTAAAGACAATAAGATAACTAGTATTGAAAAACATAAACAAAAAATAAAAAATATTACAACGGAGGAATAAACAGTGCGAAGGAATTTTCAAAAGTAATAGATCAATTTTTTTAAAGAAAACAAAATCCTATATCGTATAAATGAAATGGAAATATTATATATCAGTAAGACGAATGAAAAATGGGTTTAATTATAAATTATTACAAATTAATTAATAATAATTAAGCCCATGTTAGTTTATTATTATAATCATGAATTAACAATAACAAGCCAACAATCTATTTCATAATGTGTAAATCTGTACAGTATACTGTACTGTATAAAAGGCAAAGTTTGTTTGTCCCATTTCATACCCATTTTATACCAATTTCATACCGTCCGTATGTATAAAAGGCAAAGTTGGTTTGTCTGTCCATTTTATACCAACATCTTACCCATTTTATCGTACCCATGCGAAATATTGGTTTCCTATACTTATAAATAGTGAATGGATATAAATTAGGCGAGCATACAATTAATCCAGTTTTTATGTTGGCATGACATCTGGCTTTAGCACATTTTTTGTTTCTTCATTTTTTTTAAATCGAACGATTACTGTACAACTTCCGACTCTCACTGGTTGGCCAGAATTTTACCAAAGACAATGCCGATTTTAACTGTACATCTGGTTATGCAACAGTAATGTTATGTGTGCTGCACCGTTGCTACATCCTCGATGCTCCTTGCACCATGAAAACATATTCTTATTATGTGCTCCACATATGTTATGCAATCCGGGCCTGATATACAAACACACAAAAAGTCCCAATTCCCTCGTACTACAAGTTATGCTCATTTCCCCCCCCCCCCNTCCCCAACCTTCTTATAATCGTGGCCTCGAAACAAGGTTAGCTTCCACTCCACCTCCTTACCTTTTGTTCATGATTCGCAAAAGGGTCGCTGAAACCTTTTTTTGCAAAAATGGGGCCAATTTGGCGCATGCATCGCGACTTTAGCATGGGTTTCCTTATCTGGAACTAGACCGTCTTACAAAATGGCCCAGCTCCGCCCCCTTTTTCTCAAGAGCCCAGGCATTGTCTTAAAGTAGGAAATAAATTATGTCTCTTCTTCTTCTGCTGCTTGTGGGACGTAATAATTGAGTCCTGAACATCCGCCGAAATGGGAAACAAAACAGAACGTTCGTGACTGTTATTTTATTTTTTTCTTCCAGAGAAGATGGGGGCCAGCACACACACATAAGAATTTCTATTCATGTTTTGAGTGGGAAGAGCCAAAAAGGGGAGCAATTTTCTGGATCCAGGAAGCTGCGTGAGGAAACATTTTTTGGGCAACTTAATGACTCCTTGGGGGGTATTGTTAGACGTGCTGTAATTGGATAAGAGCAGGGTATGTGCGGTATTCAGAAAAAAGGGGTTCATGTTATCCGCACACACACTCGCATAGTACTTGTTTGTTACGTCAACACATTCTGTTGCTATATGATCCCAAATTGTACAAATAGGAAGAATTATTTTCTCATTATCAATATCCATAGTCAATTTTTACGTGCTTATAGGTTTTTATTATACATTGTTGTCATGGGCTCGAAATCACAAAGAATAATTTTATCATCATTAATATCCGTAATAATTTTCATATGAATTTGTATTGATGCATTGAATAATTCTTGCACAAATATGAAGAATTTTCTCATGGTTAATATTCACAGTACTTTTACGTGCTTATGGACTCAAAATGCACCAAAAAATTATCACAATTAATATCCACAATAATTTATAATTTTCATATATAAGCAAATATTTCGTGATTAACATCCCATAATAATTTATTATTAAGTGTCAGTAATATCCATAGAAATTCTGCCTTTCCACCTAAATTATGAATTTTCCGCATATTTTCTCCAATTTTGCATATATTAGGCGCATGATCATTTACGAAGTCAATTATGTGTAGAAAATGCACCGTTTCATATATGCTTAAAAGCGGTTTGTAATAAAAGGGTTAAAGAGCGGATGTTATAATTGGACACAGCAGCAGAAGTTGGAATAATGCTCATATGTTTATTGAAGCAGGGTAATTGGCTGAGCAGTGTACAGTAAACAAATATTTTATCTCATGCATCATGTGGATTTTTTGGGGGCCATTTACGACGTTTAATTCGATCAAGTGAACGCCTCGGGCGCCATAAAATATGGCCTACTTTATTAACCCACACCTGGATACTTATAATATAAGGCTTACAAGTATAAAAAAAAGTCATTTTTAGTGGGCGTGTTCGCAAAATGTCAACTTTTTTTTGCGCTTCCGCGAAAATACCTGAGGCGCGCAAAATATTTTTTGATGAAAAGGCGCAAGTCACGTCATTTCTGAAAGCGTATTTATAACCCCAAGAGCCAACAAACGAGGTCATTGTTAGTGTGTTGTTTTTTTTCCTTCAAGATTTTTTGGCTGGAAGGGAAATGCTTTTAGCCGGATATCACTTATGCGTCGCTTTCCAAGGCGAAAAGGAGAGGCTTAATTTCCACTCCCAATTGGCCAAAAGGTTACCTGTTGGGCCGGAGCCTTTGCCCAAATTGAGGGTTTAGACTGAGGCGATTACAGTCATCGCACTGAGCAAATTGCATGGAGAGAGAAAATTGTATTGAGCCACGTATATGTGAGGAGCATGTAGGGGAAAAGCGAAGGTGGGATTGAAACGTGAGCAACTTTTTTTGTTATATTACAAAAATTATTGAGCAACTTGAGACCTGTGCTATATTAACACACTATAGCAGGGAACCCATTTTTCTCACGGGGATAAAGTGGGTACGAAATGGATATGAAATTGGCATAAAATGGACAAACAAACAAGCGAAGTTTCCTTTTTATACATACAGATAAGCGAATGATACGACATGTTTTAATTAAGTAAAAACCTACATTTAATAAGTGCAGAAATTTTGTGTAAGTAAATAATGCTGATGAAGTGTGCAATTTTTCTATAAAATGGTGAATAATGTGCGAATATTGAATTTTCAGTGAATAATCATACCACATACAGTACCGGTATTAATTGGTTTCGGAAATTTTAAATTATTATTTTTTGCAATAATTCGCTACTTATTACCGATATGAAAGTCCTCGTATTGCACCGCCCTATATCTCAGATGTCTCTGAATATATTGTTTTGGCTTTCCAAACGAGTACAATGGACATTGTTGTGCCGCGCCTTGTTGGGATAGGTTTTCATAAGATATGTTAGGTAAGCAAAGAAGGTTTCGTAACTTGGCAAGGACAATGATACTCCAGGCCGTTATCAATGAAATGAAGGCATGAAATAAATCACTTGTCTTGTTACGTCAAACAATGCTTTATGCGCTTTAGTTAACACCTTCTTGTGTGACCTTAAGCGGCAGTAAAAATTTTATTGTCGAATCGAACCCGCTAACTTCACCCTAAGGCCTGCATGTGTTTGAATGTAACGATGACTTAATCCTGGATTTTTTTTCCGGCCTAAAATTATTAAAATACACCTACAGGGCTCCAAGGTCCTCACATTCACACTAATTACGTCCGCCTTGTAAATTTTTTTATGCATCTAATCAATCTAATGTATTCCATGTGAGTTTAGTCGTGACCTACATCCACAGGAGGTTGGTTACTTTTAACTCTCTGTTTTGAAAAGCTTGCTGACTCCGCGTTTATTTAGTGTGAATAAGCACCGCTTATTAGTTGGTTGGTTTTTTTTACACACGTGTATTATTCCAACTCTTGATTGGAGAGGAGACAAAGAGAAGTGTCCGGAGCTTGGGAAACCACCTTTCTGTTTCATTATCATTGGATTGTGACGAATGAGGTGCCGGCCCCCTTTTTGGAGACACTAGGCACCTTCCAAGGGCACCTCGTGACTTACTCTGGCAATGGGAGTCCCACAGTTTCCTACTGAAAGACTTGGGTGGCCGTACACAGGGTGGTTCAACCACTGCTTTAAAAAAAATACAGATTCCCCATGAATTTGTAAGTAACTGCTACTGACTCAAAATACAGGCTTGTGACACGCATTTTCTTGCATATCAGTTATTGACTGTCTAACTTTTGTCGCTTTTTATCAATTTAATTAATATTTTTATTAATTTTACTTGTTTATTAATTTAACTTGTTTATTAATTTTGCAGTTATTTTATCTATTAATTTTACTTGTTTATTTTATCTATTAATTTTTATTTCATTGATATTTATTTAATATTTTTATTTGTTTGTTTTTATTTTTGTTTTTATTTCGTTATATATTATAGTACGGCATATTTATTTTATTTTGTTTATTTATTATATTATATATTATAGTACCGGTATATTTATATTCTGTTATTTATATAATTATATTATATTTAGTATATTTAGTATTTATTTTATTTATACTTATTTTTATTATATTATAGCAGTTAGTGTCCACAGACCCCAATTGTGTGGCGATCCTGGCGCACGATTCCGCCTATTAGTAGAATCGTCCATCAGGATCGCCCCACACTTTGGGACTACACCAGCGCCAAAGCGGCAACCCCCGTCCCTACGAGGCCAATAAAGCTCACGGGGGTCTCCATAAGGCTGGGGTAGGAGTTGCAAGCTAAAAGTAATATAATATTTTCTTCTGGCTATACATGTAGGCTGTAAGTTTCTATTTCTTGTTGGACCACCCTGTGTACACAAAAAATATAATTTTTTCCGGTTGTTTTTTGTTGGGTTCTCTCATCGCGCCCTCCCCGCACCTGGAGAAGTTAGCTGTGAGAGTTCCCAAGGGCATGAGGGCGGGTTCTTTTCTCAGTGGCTGCCTGTAGCTGCTTCAATTACCCCACTTCAAACCCTTCCCCTGAGGCCTACCTCTGAGAAGGTGAGCCTCCAGGAGAATTTTTTGGTGGGCAAGGTGAAAAGGACCGGACAGGGTTTATGGAGAACTCAAAACGGGTATTGACACCGGCTGCTGTCTAATCCTGAGCAAAAGCAAAAAGGTATGTTGTCCCGTTTTTCTGGTCCGAGGATAACGACCCCCAGAGCTTTTGAACCATTTTGAACCTGCTACCTGTACGGGTTTATTATTGGCGGGTAATAAACTGATTTCACGTTTGTAATAATTGGAGCAGGATCCGCCATCTTTAATTAGCGGAACTGTTTGTGTTTTTTTTAAAAAAAGGAAAATCAAATATTTTGCTGATTGCATGAACACAATTAGCGCAATTGTGCAAATTTGATATCACACTTTTGCGATAGTCGGCAAACATTTGGTATATTATGATCAGAGGTGGAAAATAAGGGCTCCCAGATGTGCTGTAAAATGGACCACTTGGAGGCAAAAGATGCAATCTGTGTTTGTGTGCGACTAACTAAACCCGGGAGCAAACCATGACTTCATGCTTTAAAAAAAAACCGTTGGCTAATCACATCCGATTTCCAAATGGCGTAATTGTCGCACTTGACGAGTTCATTCCCTGCAGCTGATTTACCTCATCCGCATCTTTTGACAAAACTGGTTCAACAAAAAAGAGTGTCGTTAGTCCAACAGTTTTCCGGCTCTATGAATCTTCAGGGGTTTTTTTCCCCTCCCTCGAGTCATTCCCACCGAAAAAATAAATAAAAAAAGCGAAATAAACTTTTGCCATCCAAGTGTACTCCTGGGAATAAAACATGACCCTCGTTAACCCAACACATGCGAAAGAGTTTATTCTGGCACACCATAGTGCAATACCCTCTGCACTGGAGGTAATTAAAACGTGGTAATCAGTATGTAATGGAGTTAGCCGGAATGCGATTTTTTTTTGGACATTAGTGGTAATTGTAACATGGCAATGACGAGCAGAACAATTGAAGACCTCAATTCTATTCAGATGTGTCGCAGTGTCAATATATTTTTGGGGTCTGTGGGCTACTAGGTGGGGATCCCCCGCAACGTGCCCATTTTTTTTATTTAATGTTTTTTTTTTTACTCGAAACAAGGCAGACGAAATAAACCTCTATTGATGATGAGAGTTTGGGCCCTACTTCCCAAACCTGTCCAATTCGCCATGGTTTTACTGCCGCCCTCGTTTGAAACTCTTTTAGGAGAGATGATGCTGTACCAGGAAAGAAAGGGACACTTTGCCACTCCCTTATTTTTCGCATTAATAGGTCTTGGTCGTACTTTTAAAAATAAGGATGACACTGCTTGTTTCAATAAGCTGCAGGTGTGTGTACTGAGCCCAAGTGCAAACAGTACAAGTTTAAAAAAAACACTAATGAGATGTTGCAATACCGGTTTTCTCATGTCCTTGCAAGGCCAACTGTGAAATATGGGCAGACATTTAGAAACAATTGTTAGCCCGTAAGTATACAAACATTGTCGCATTGAGGAATTCGCGACATTTTGTGGAGGCGGAAATTCCACTCGCGCTTCCAAATATAGCAAATATTTGCAGCCGATGAAAAGCGGCCAGGGGCATTCCAAAAGTGGCGGAAATTCATTTCGTAAGTGGTCCTACCTCCCCCAGTTTCCTTGTGCTTTGTGCTGAGAAACTGCTTTTGATGTCACGTGCTTTTGAAATCCCGCGAAACATTTTCTGAGTCAGAAGGTAAACAGTAGTAACTCGGCAGGGCCGGGCCGGAGATCTCGTTAATTTACGTTTTAAGCAAGCAGGAGTAACGGAAATGGTGGTGAAGGGGGAAGGGAAATCCTTCCAAAAATTTCCATGTTCCCCTACCCTTCACGAACTAGGACTAATTAAGTTAACAAGCGTTGCGAATCTGTTTAAAGCTTGGACGTGCACCAAGCAGCGTTTCACTTTCCATGATGGAATAACATGGGCCACCATGACAGTTACGGGCAACACACATCGACACAGTGTTTGTTAACTAATATTAAACAACCGTTAGCGTTGGAAACACTTGCAGCGCAATACACCGTCTATACAGAGAGCTCTGTATAGACGGTGTATTGCGCTTACAAAATATTATTGATAATGCCAACCGTGCACTCTGCGCGAACTGTGGTGCGCATTCGTAAAGCAATTCATCTATAGTTTCTCCAATGATGCTATAACCAGCCGTTAAGAGCTAACAACAGTGGTTGTTATACCGCCTGGTTATCATTGTAGAAACTATAGATGAATTGTTTTACGAGTGCGCACCACAGTTCGCCCAGCATGCACGATTGGCATTATTAATGATAGTTTGTAAGCTGCATTTATTTCCAACGCTACGCTTGGGGGAAACCAAAATGGCTGACGTGTGCGACGTTGCCATATCTCTGCAACGACTCTTAAGAGGCAGAACACTGGAGCTGCGCGAGTGTGGGTGCGCAGTCGATTGCGTTCGTTAAAAACCACTGCCACCGTTGCCAATCTGACGAATTCTTATTTTCCTATATTCCTTTTCCAGCTTTCTTCTGGAGATGATGTCTCCTGGTGGGAAGAAGGACTCTCCGAAACACTACCGCTGCGTGGTGCTAGTCAACAAATGCCTGGCGATCCAGCTGGAGAAGCTGAATCGGCAGGTCCTGAGGGAGCTCAGCCCTCCGTCCAGGAAGTGCGGCAACAATGGAAGGAGCATCCCGAACGGAGGGAACGTGAGTCCCGTGGGTTCGACCGGGTCCAGCGTCTCCAGCGGGTCCAGCACCCCGACCCGTCTGGGAAATGACCCCCTGTCCGACAATGGATACCTGCTCTTCCAGGTGAGTCATTTCAAATCGATGGTCCCTGTCATTTTGTTGCGTGTGGACGAATACAATGGAAAAGGGGAAATTTTTGCAGACAATGGGTTGGGCTTTCCACTCGATAGGTTAATACAGCTGAAAATTGGGTGATTACAGGCCTGGACACTGACACAAGTGTCCGAAAGGTCGTTCACACAAGTGCTGGAACGAACCTTAGAGGCCCCTGAGAAGTTACTGTGGCAAAGTTGTTGTTGGTACTTGCGCGAGTGTGGGTGCGCAATCGGTTGCGCTCGTTTAAAAAAAAAAATCATATTATATCCTGGACAAACAGAGGCAAGAATCAGTGATGCAATTCGTACTGGTGCTATAATATTAACTCGTGAATTAGAGGGCCTTCAACTATAGCCTGTGCACCTAAAGGGCTCCAAATTTACTCGATGTGCTGTCCCCTGCAAGCTCCCACATAACCTAATAACAGATGCGTTAAAATGGAGATTGCAGATAAATCGTCATTAAAACGGTTTGTAGCCCCCCGTAACTGCACTAATGGGAGGACATAAATGCGGAATTAAATCAACTCAGAGGTGGCAGTCAATCATCCTGATTTCCAGTCATCAGCATCCAGCAAGGATGAACCGCACGATTTTTCCGAAATTATTGGCGTGCCAAAAATAGCAACAATTTTCTCCCAGTAACCGCAAAAGTACCGTTTCAGGTTCAGCAATCTCGGCTCAAGGTCGACATGTGACGTTACGTAATCGTTACTCAATTTGAGTCACGTGCCTCATGCGCCGGGTGCATTTATGGCACATGAATTTGCTCACAAGTATCGCTCCTGTTATTCCCTGCTCAAGGGCAAGGGATCATAAAAATAATGTTGTTAAAAAAAATTTAATGGTGGATTCCATGGTGCTTGGCTGGAGGTCATCCGAAAGGAGAGCCCTTCCTTCCGCGGAAACAATGGTGTTCATTCAAGTGTTGCCCTCCTCTTATCAATTGGTGAAGGAAGTTCCTCCAAGCCCTTGAGCTGGTCGGATGCTAAGGAGTCTCTCGAGGCCCATTTGAATCCGAAGGGGGGCACCGTATGTAGCACCACTTTGGGACGCAGGGGGTCCTAACTTTAGTTTATCCGGGACAGTATCATTTCCGCTCAAGCACCGGAGTCAGATTTTCCGTTTCGATGAGCTCGTCCACTTTAAACTTGGAATAGGGAACATGGATGAACAATGTTGGAAACATTGTGCACAGTGCACTCCAGACGAACGTTATTGTGGCTTTACCAATTTGCAAATCTAGCAACACTGTTTCCTGGAAATTGTCAGATTGGCAACGCTGCCATTTAGCTTCTGCTATTATTACTGCACACGGTTTTTACACCGAAGCAAAAAAAGCCATAGAATGCAACGAGTATACAGGGAAGTAATGACAAGGTTGCCTCCCAAAAAACGAAAATTATGCGAGCGAAGGACCTTACCGGATGCTATAATACGAAGGACTCACCATCTGGCAAGTGTGGTTTTAGATGAAAGATGCAATTACAGAATTACAGGCACCTATCAAAACTATGACTGGAAATTAGGGTTTCCATTGTTGGTCTTCGGACAAACACATCCGCTCCAGATAATATTCTGGAAGAGCCATAGAAGCATAGGATTTTCTGGTCGGATGGAATTATTGGCTCAGTCAGCCTCCGGGGAAGTTCCACAAACTCCGCAGCCTTTTACCACCGCTATAATTCATTCATAGTTGCTGGGACGAGGGAAAAGCGCACCCGTGCGAACAAAAGGACCGCCATTCAACCTAGGAAAAGGAGTCTGGTGACTTTTTTCAAACCCTCCCTCTCTTCCTCTCCAAGAAAACTTTATCTGGAAACCCCATTCGAGGTGAGCCAATAAGGATAGTTAGTTCCGCTGACAGAACTATCAAGCTTAGCAAGTATATCCCAGCAGCTCCCTAATAGCAAAGTGCTACTGCCAGGAAATGAGGCGAAAACTGACAGGAATTTGTTCAGTCCACAACTTGGCAACAATGGACGTAGCACCATGTGTCTCATATAGATGGCGCACGAATTCGTTCAGTCCACAACTTTGCATTGGTGTCATCTGTGTGGATTTTGGTTGACCGCACCACAGTACTGTCCGTCTTGCGACCCTGCCAGGCACGGTACGTCGCATTTGATGATTTCAGTTATTCTGAATCTTCTAGCTGCAACTGTCCGGAACTAAGGGGGCCATCGACTCTGTGTGTGTATAGAAGGGTCTCAGACAACGGTCCAGTTTTATGGGGGCCAGGCATTGTCCAGTCCAGTCCAGTCCAGTTGGGGAAGGAAAAGGAGGGGGGACCAAACGAAAAGGTCATCGGTGCCACGTTTAAAAGGGACAGGCTGGCTGTCAAAAGCAAGAAAACTTTCCAATGCGTGAACATCGGTTGGTAATATACTCGAAAGTAATATCGGACGAAATACCCTGGGGTAGTGAAAATCGCGAAAAAAGAATTGGCGAACCCCCCACCAATAGGCCTGGGATTGAATTATGGAAATATAATTGGAGGGAGATGGCCGACTGGCCCTTTCCAAAAGGGAAAATGGCCGATGTTGTCTGTGTTCCCAGAAGGGGTTAATGGACCAAGTTTGTGTAGTTAAAGCAGGTTGTCAGAATCTGATTCGAAGGATTGCTTGGAGGAAGCGAAATTCTCGCGATTTTTTTTAACGACGGTTTCGTGACCGCCTGTTTCGATACTTTGATATCATAGTTTAATCAGAACTATAGTGTTCTCGAATTAAGATGTGAGCCACGTTTCTAGGGGCGGCTTCTTCTGGAGCATCTTCCTTGGTTGGAAGGGGAGGAGGGTGAAAAGATTGATGGAGGGAACTTGATGAGAGCTACAGGGTCCACCCATCGACCCTTTTTGGAAACGAATCGATGGTATCCGGATGAGATGGCGGACAAAAATGTTTGCGGTTGTTGACAACTGTCCTTCCGCATCCAGAGGTTTTGCTGATGGTATCTAGATGGCTACAGGGACACTCCTTTTAAAGTGGTTGGGGATACGGTCACCGCCCTTCTGTAACCACTTCAAGCCTTGTTTACAACTAAGCTTCTGAAGAGCACTTGTCCAACTGGCACAAAAATGCTGAAAATATCAACAAAAATACATGCGGTTGTGTCCATAGCCTTCCGCATCATCCAGCCTTGGTTTCTCACGCGAGGAAATGCGAATTTTTTTTTCGCGAAATTGCACGATTCGGCTCGTGCAAGGACGCCAGTTCACCCCCGGAGACTGTCCCGGAGACAAGACACGCGAATGGGAATTGTGTAACGCTGCACGTTACAACCTTGACGGTCATCATCTCACGTCATCACGCGTTTGCTCCATTTTCCGCCCCGAAAAATTTATAATAAACTGCACGAGCGCAACCGAGTGCGCACCCACACTCGCGCAGCTCCATTGTTCTGACAACAACGTTGCCAGAGTTATCTCTCAGGTGGCCAAACCCTTAGCCCAGCGCCTTGCAACTCCTACGATACGGTCGCGTACTTCTAGAGTCTCCGTCACCCAGGATTTAGCGCTGTCGTTGTTCACTGGGGTGCACTTGGTTCAGAAGGCGTCCGCCCGAGTTCGTCAGGTAACTCGCTCCCACAGTGAGCCACGCCAGCGCCAAATCCTGGGTGGCGGAGACCCTGGAAGTGCACTACCATCACCATAAGGCTAGGGTGGGAGTTGCAGGGGGATGCCGTAGCCTTTTTGAGGTTCATTCGCTTAGGCTGACCATTATTTTGTTTCTCTCAAAGGGTAGCGTTGGAAATAAGTGCAGTGTGCAGCGCAGTACTTCCATTCTACAGAGAGCTTAACCAACCATCATTGATAATGCCAACCGTGCCATTCCTTTCTGTAAAGCTATTTTTGAGTTGTGCGTTAGGACATGTCTACATGACTTTGTCGTGACTTTTCCCAAATATTTTCGGGGGCATTTGGTCCACCTCTGAGGCACGATTCAGCTTGAGCCTGGAAAACCCGTCCATTTGCCACAAGTGTCTGCTGCCGTCGGGGAGGTCGTAAATGGCCCTATTTAGTTGAGGGGACTGGAAGGGGGGGACTTGGCGCCCCCCCGTCAACACTTGGCGCCACTGATCCATTGTCGTAAATTTTCTTCTTCCAGGGATTCCAGGAATGCAACCTGCGCTGCTTCTGGAACCCGACCCTGATGGACGCCATACATGCTATGGAATACAGGGGTTATCTATGCCCTGCGACCCTGTTGGTCACTGGAAGCCAGAGTCATCTGGAGGTGGTCAGAGGAGCATGGGCCAGGAGGGTGCTCAAAGCGCCTTCTAATTACGTCATTACACTTGTTGGTAAGTACTCATTCGTAATCATTGCACAAGACTCGAAGGACGCGCCTTTTGTCATCAGGAACCAGGAAAAATATAAAGGGGGTTTGGCAGGCGATAAACTACTGATTTAGAAAATGTAAACAGTGTCGTTAATATCTGACACTCCTTTTTAAAGGCGGATTTACATGCGACATGATTCATCAATATTCATGGAAACATGGACCAAAAATGGCGGCACTTTCCCCCCATGTGACCTACCTCCATTAGTTGTGAAGGAAATGCACTTGATGTTAAGCGCCGCCATTTTGAATACAATTTCCATGAAGTCTGCTGCAATGCGACGATATTTTGTCTGCAATTGTCTCTCTCCCCCTGCTGCTGCCAGCAAAAAACGATATTGGCCCAATTGGCCCAGATAAACCAGCGTCGTTTTATGTCGCGAGTGCGGTTACAGCTGGACTGTTACGAAGCTTCAAATGGGATCATACTCTGGACAGTTTTGTCAGGATAATAGGACGGGAGAGGGCTTGTTATGTGCGCGAGGGATCTGGTGCTTATGAGTCACACGCGCCGACATTTTGGGGCCAGACTAGCCATATATTTTGTGTGTCAAAACCATGTTTAGAACCTATCCACTATTTTAAATAAATATAATTAAACAATGGTCAAATCCGAAGAGATCTGCAGCCATTAACACGTTTCGGAGACGATTTAATTAGTATGCATCGCCGGCTTGGAGGATTATTTTTACTAATTACTTCTTAAGAGACCTTCGCAACCCATTGCGAAAGGTGGCAAAAGCCAGCAGCAGCTCCCGTCATCACATCAAAAAAAGCGTTTCGGGGCTACTCACGTCGCATGGGAATTAATTTTCGCAACACCGATCCTTGACACGAATATTAAAACGCTATACCTTCTCCTTCCGCCCACATCGGGGGGGTCATCGCATTAGAATAATAATAATTTACACACAAAAAAAATACTGAGACGAATCAATAAGTTCAATCAATGTGTAAGTGTTGCAATGCATTTTGCATCTTTTTGCTATCTCTGCAATAAGCGATTTGCGTCATTACTTTATTTTCGCACATGCTTTTTTTCCTGATTACACGAAGTAGAGACATAAAAATACAAGTGCCTGCTGAGTCAGAATTTATTTCCGCAAGCCTTTCATTAGCTGGTTTTTATTTCTGGACATGTAATAATTGCAGCCGATAATATGTCGAATGATTTAAAACATACTTTCAAAGGCTTGAGTCGGGTTTAATTTTTTTCCTCTTGAAATAATAGGCGTTTCTTGGAACAAGGTGTCGAATAAATTATGATTTTGGATAATAATTTATTTTTCCACAGAAGGAACTTTTCCTTAATGATCTTGCTCCGTTATATTAGACAACTCCGTAACCGCTACACATCCGGTGCTATAGGTTCGTATATAGACGATATAATATTCCAAGGCGATTGGAATACATTTGAATGCATTTTCTTATAGCTTCTTCTTCTTCCGGCACACCTTGAGTCCGTCGCATGAAAACAAAAGGTGCTGCTGGTTTCGCAAATAAAATATCCTGCAGGATGTTCCCTTTATGCTTGACTATCGCCCGTAACAAGTTCTATAGAAACCGGTCTCACCTTGACAAAAACTTGGAAAAAATTTCCTTTTGCCATGACTCCTGGAGACAAAAATTCAGGCGTTGAAGGCACGCCATTACGAGCACGAGCCATTACGTAAAGGCCGAACATGAACTCTATCATCCATAAATCCTTTTTTTAAATATAAAAAAAGACATACACAAAAAAGTGGGCCAAAGTGCAAGCCCCCAAAGTTCCTGAAAAGGCACGATTTTTATACAAGGTATTTGAAAATCGTGATCACTTTTTTTTTAAAAGGTTTGTCAAACCATATATTTATGATTATGATGAAAGTTGCTTTCTTAAGTAGGCGTGATCACAAAAATCATGATTGTTATCACCCATTTTTTTTAGCCATCTTATAACTTTCCACATGACTAACATGGGAGGCAGCGCCCAAAATTTTTTGGCTCAAAAAATTAATTGAGTTTGAATAACTTTCACGCACATCATAGTTTTTTTTCTTCTTCTGTTGCCAACCTATGAATGAAGGCTAATCTTTGCTGCGATTACAGGGCGTGAATGAACGTCCTTCATGCTAATCTAGAACCGGTGAGGACACTCCATTCACCCGGATCACTTTGCCTTCTCCTATACCTTCTTTGAGGCGCATAATATGTCTGGGGTCATAGGTCAAGGTCGTGTGTTCTGGAACGTGGCTGTGTAGGAAGAGGAGGGATATATGGGGCTGCCTTTTTGGGCAAATCCAAGGCCCTTTAAGACAGGAAATTATTGACACCTGACCACACCTGTTCTCCATCGGTAATCTTCCGAATCCAATCATTAAGATCAAAAATACTTGGCACGTTCATGAGCCGTACTTCCGTCGAAAAGTTTTTTGTTGTTGGTTTTAAAGCGCGCAATTGTACGGTAAGTGATGCGTATTTTTAAAATTTGTGAAACAGAACACGAAATTTTTTTGTCGGTTAGTTTTAGGGTTTTGATCCTTGCGTGTGAATGACCCTGCCACATAGGGTGTTACTGATGAAATTGTTAGCACGAATCATATAGAATTGGCTAGGCGATACTCTGTCCACGGTCGTCACCAACGTGCATATAGTACTACTTTTTACCTGAGAACGGCAGTAGTGTTACATATAGAATTGTAGGCTAGGTGACTCATTACCAACGTACATGTAGTGCCACGTTTTCCCAAAGAGCAGCAGTAGTGTGCAGAGAGGGAGGCGCGCCATCTGTTGAGGGGCTTGTCGAACTGTATCAAAGTTGGAAGCAGGCCGGGCAGTGTTGACAAGTTTGGGTTCACTACTAGTAGTTTTAGATAATGAAAGTATTGCAAGTGGACCTTCAACTACAGTCACCTGCCTTTCCTTACAATTTGCATGCGAATATTAATTCGCACCCGCCTTCCCGGAAATGATCAGCACATTTTGACAGCCCATTTAATATACATGGTAAAAATTTTTCGAGGTCCTTTCACACGCATGGTCATTACGCCCTTTTTTTCTCTCCTTCCAAGATATATTCACGCACGGGGGGTCCTTTCCAGAATGATTTCTAGTCCGTGTAAAGGCGGATGAGAGTATACCCTACTTGGAACTCTCTTGTCGGCCTTCCACATACTGCATGGCCTCAACCATATGTTGCATGTGTGGGCATCGGCCTTTCACATATGTTATAGATGTGGTCAGTTTGCGAAATAAACCGGCTGAAAGTCCGGTTCTAAGAACTGTATTGCACAGACTATCCTGGCAGTGATTAATGTCGTTTTAATTTGACCGCGGATTAAGTCTTGATTCAATCGGCAACGTTGGCGAATCTGGTCGAGGCAAGCCCAGGCTTTGGGGGGGTTTATCTTTTAGTGTGAGACGTGATTCGCCTGGTGATGGCCCGCAAATATCGAGGCGTGGTCGGTTCGTTCGAAGGCATCTTGCGGCCCTGTCTGTCTGTCGCCCTACCTTGATGGAAAGCTAATACTTGTCTGGGTCCACGACACTTTCACTGCGGGGCATGCCTTGCCTCTCCTATATTGACGCTTCCAATCAACGACCCAGCCCATGTGGTCAATATTCTGGCCCA
Source organism: Catajapyx aquilonaris (assembly GCA_000934665.2). Lineage (NCBI taxonomy): Eukaryota > Metazoa > Arthropoda > Diplura > Dicellurata > Japygidae > Catajapyx > Catajapyx aquilonaris. The sequence continues at coordinate 19,239 of KZ538385.1, forward strand.
AAGTACATTGGTACCACCATGCCGGATTTTGGGCCTCTTCATATGTAGCCGAACCAGCCTATGAGTTGTCCGGAGTGGGTTGCAGCACACACTCTTTTACTAGCGCAATCGAAGGCGCACCCATACTCGCCCAGCTCCATTGATACCCCCATGCAGGAGCCAAAAAATTAGTCCCACTCTGAGAGCCTTGGCAACGTCGCAAACATCTGCCATTTTGTATCCCCAAACGTAGCGTTGGAAATAAGTGCAGCGATTATTTACCAGTACACACTATAGAGAGCCTCGAGTCAAAGAATCGCCAACTTCTGACGTCACTGTCGACTCAGATTGGCTGGAGTGGCTACATCCAATCGGAGTCGACCGTGACGTCAGAGCCGGTCACTTTTCCCATAGAAATGCAAGATGGCGGCTTCCATAGGATACGTAAAGAGTCAATAATTACGCTCCAGGCAATCAGAGACGACATGACAGCAGAAGTTGGCGACTCTCTGACTCGAGGTTCTCTAGTACAGTACACACACCATACAAAGAGCTTACCAGCTCAGCTATCAATGATAATTCCAACAGTGTACCCTGCGCGAACTGTGGTGCGTATTCAGTTGAGTTCGTTACAAAATTCATGTAACAATCGTATGGCGCAACGTGTGCTATTTATTTACGACCAATTGGAGAGTAATGTAGATGTGTATGTCCTTTTAGTCGCCCCCTTAGGTACCGGACTAATGAGATTTACGCAACGAAACCTATAGCACTGTCCAAATCCGGCGGACAAGTTTTGAGGTAGGGTTCAGTGAACTTGTTCAGCAGGCGGACAAGTTCTACATTTAAAAACGACTTAACTGGTAGCTTCTCAGGTCGAACTGGTCCCCACGACGTATTAAATGCACACCAGTCGTCGTGGTTTTGATAACCATCGCCAGGCTTCCGTGTTTATGCCCCCATGATGAGGACAAGGCAACGCTGCGAAGTTGACCGCAGACTGGTCCTCTTCATTTTTGCTTCATTCTTGTTACGCATCTCTTTGCTCTGATTTGTTGCGTGTTTCTGGACAAAAATGGGTTACACGACCAAGAACCGGTTGACGTGACATTTTGATTACACTTGTGGGTATGAATGTGGCGCCTCGATTTAACACTTCCAAATGTTAATGGAGCATAAAACTAACTGGAATGTTTCATTTTAACGATAGTAATTAGAACCGAACTCTAGACTTATTTACATTTATCTTGATTACGGTGCAAACTGTAAATCGTATGAAATCCACTGTCAAGCCTTTTTCCCCCCACATTTTGCATTTATTTTTATTATGGTGCAAATTGTAAATGTGACATTTGGCAAAGATTTGGCCTCTGATTATGTCGCTTAAACTACAGTAGTAATTAATATATTTATGTTAAAGTAGAAAATAGCGTAAAATATGTACTTTTGCCTGAACTCAAATATAATTATTTTATTATTTATTAGGCGATACTAGCATGAACTTCATTTTTCTTATTGAAAAATGGCAGTGAAGTAATTAATAAATAAGTAAAATAATTATGACATTAAAATAACAAGGAGGGAACATGAATAAGATAAAATTACAATTAATGCACTTAAAACTTATTAATGCAAATAAATATAAATATATAGAATTTAATTTTTGATCAAGTTAATTTTTCCCGCCAAAAATTAATGAGAAAAGAATCGAGTGTCGATATTTAGGATATTTTGAGTGTTAGAAATATTTTTTTTTTTCACAGTTATTATACTTTCACCATGACCATAGCAACATTTTCTCTCTTATTAACACGTCGTCAAATATCTGAACGTAATCTTCATTACTTCCTGATATGTTGTGCGTGCCGCATTGGGAAACTTAAAAAAATTTGCGTCACCAACTTTTACTCATTTTCACTCCAGCCATCCAAGTTATGCAGATTGGCTCATTACACCACATTTTCTTCGCACGTTTTTGAGCCATGTTTCATCCCACCTGCCATTTTACCTTTATAATAAAGACATTTTTTGATGGTTGGGGGGGGGGGGGTTTGAACGAAAGCGTGTGTGTGTTCATATCCTGAAGGAGTTTGGCCGGATTCACACGGTGGGTACCCCGATTAGAATGGCACACGACGACCATCATCATCATTCTCTCTCTCTTTTTAGGCCCCGGGTTAACAATGGGATTGGCCCACGGGGTGTGGCCCAGCTTCTTTAGCTTTGGGAAAATGGCCCCTGGGTCTCCTCCTTTCTCTGTTTTGTTCCACGGGGGCGAGCTTTTGAGGAGCACGACAGACTTTCGCAGTGTCTCTTCGGCCCAAAGCTTAATGACACTGCAATTAAGTGCATTCTTTTCTGGCACTCAAACGGAGGCGAAAGTTATCAACTCCGCTTTGATTGGACGGGATTAAAAACGTAAGGGCTAGAGCCCCCACACTTTCTTATTTACAAAACAGCAGATGGCCCACCCAAACTTCGTTTTTTCCAAGGTGGAAGTAACTTTCTATCCGATTCAGCAGGATTAATCAGACACAAAGGAGATGTAAGGTGTCATCAAAGGGGCCATCCGGATTAATTCCGGATTCGGCGATAAAACCACACCTTTCTTCGAATGAGGAAGCCTCACTTTCTCCAGAAGTGTGTACAGTCACGAGCAGGAAGGTGGGACAGCTACTTCTCCAAGACTATGGCAACCTTGACATTGCGAGTTTTCACTGATTTTGTCAAATAGGTAGCAATGTAAATGCTAATACAAATAAACGAAACTAACAAGGAAAATTCAATTAGCAAAAGAAATTAACGTGATTGACTTGGGCTACTAAGGAATTAATCAGGGGGTCAGTTGAAATTAATGAGATCAATTAAGCAGCTTAATAATTTAAAAAAAAACGTACGGTAATTACTCATCGAGTTAATATATTGTCTCCAGATCTGTTACACATGTAATGGGCGATCTTTGTCAGGTTTTGCGCTAATAAGTTGGCAGTGTAATGATCCGAGAGTTACATGTCATTAGGAAGAGACAATTCGTTGCTCGACCCTCACGAACAGGGCATAAAAGGGTCCTGAAGTGCGGGTCGAGTCACGAGCAAAGGAGACAGTAACCTTACAGCAGGTGCACTTATTACCTGTATCCCCCCCCCCCCNCCCGACTGATTTCGACTCTTTTTTTGAGAAGGGGAGAAAGGTGAAAGTGTGTGGAACCTTTTCGGGGAGATCCCGATGTGAGATATACAACAAGGCCCTCTCTATATGGGTATTTAGAAGCTCTTTCACTGTGTGAGGGCATTGTTTTGTTTTGAAGAGAGAAAAAAACTCTCTCGTTGTGTTTGGAATTTGCCAAACGCAATTTTTTGGTAAGGGGAAGAGTCGACCTGCTTACAATAGAGTTCATGTACCTTGATAAGCATGCTTTTGATCAATACCTTCACTTTTTCTTTAGCTTGAAACAGGAGGGGAAGAAGTTTAAAAAGTGAGAGCAGCCACGTGCAATTAAGTTTTCATTTTATTCCTCCCCAGAAAAGTTAGGCTTATCTTCTTTTTTTAAACGTAGAGGGGGAGTTGGTCATTAGGGAAATTAAACGTAAGCCACTTTTTTTTTGAAGCTGATAAGGCCAAAAGTGTAAGTGGGTGCTTAGCCCTTGGCAAGGTCCCTTTTTATTCGCACAGTCGCGAAACATTGAGACGTGGGCTTTGCAAATGACCAGAAAACCCCTCTCTTATGTCTCCCCCGGCTCAGGACCTAATAAGGCCTGGTTGGATGCTGGGAGTGGCATTCAAACGAGGATAAAAGATTGACGTGTGCTGTTGTAAGCTAGAAAAGAAATCAGTAGATGGCGCAGGCTTACTAATACGCTATTTATCTCCATCGGATGTTTGTCCGACCTGTCTGGCAGCCGATTTACCACGTAGTACTATTCTTCACGGATAGATGGCTCACTCTTGCCCTGTACACTCCTGCCACTCGCAAGTCGTGCGGGATATAATGGTACTATCAGCGGATTAGCTCCCAAGATATTTTTGCTTGAACACAGTGCTTCCTTTAAGGAGCTGAGCGCTGATTGCTGGCTGTTAAAGCCCCTTTTAATTGCTGTGCGTGCTCCCTTGACGCTTCCCAAGCCTCTACTCCCATATGGTTCCAGTCACGTTTGGACAAGAATCCCATTGCCGAGCATACCCCCAGAACCCATTTCATCCCCAGTTCTCTCTCCCTCTGCGAAAAAAAAAGCCAAACACTTGGCACCCTTCGTCTTCTGCAGGAAGGAGGGCGAAAGAAAAGGTGGGGGAACGAAGAAAAAGCCTTCTAGGAACGAGGAAAAAGTCCAAAAAGAAAAAAAATTGAGAGACGGCGTGACAGGCATCCTTTTCTTTATATGTATTTCCTATTGATCCCAACTTTGGCGCCGTCTAAGAATAAGTATAGGCTACTCCTTTTTTCCCCGTACATATGTATGTAGGCCAGAGCAATTAAATGCAATGCATTTTCTTATTTCGACTGGTTCTGGTTCTTCCAGCATAAGCTTGCATGGAGGGCATCTAGGAAACCCGGACAAATAATAGCCTTGGGCTGGGTAGAAGGGGAAGTGCCGTTAATTTTTTTTTAAATATTGCATATTGCTTAGCGTGATTTCTTCAAATCAAGTCAATTTCAATTTGGCCAATGGGATAATGGGGGTTTGCCCTGTGCGGTAGTCAGATTAGGTGGTTTTGATGCACGTGCTGGATAACACCTTGATGGATGCCGACTCGGCACGGCACCATGTTGATTGGGCACAGCGTTAGTGTGCATAATGCCGATTTACAGGGTGATTAATAATAATTAATATTCGGTGCACGCCCCCAGATGGATTGCAAGTAAATATACTGTAAAATGTTTAAAATATTGAATTTGCTTAACTATAGATGAATTAATGAGCGCGCACCCACACTCGCGCAGCTCCATTGTATGACAACAACGTTGCCAGAGTTACTGTCCGGGAGCATTAGAGGTTCGTTCCAGAACCATGGCAACGTCGAAAACATCGGCCATTTTGAACCCCCCCCCCCTCCAATCGTAGTGTTGGAAATAAGTGCATCTCAGTACACTCCCTATACAGAGATATTTTTGATAATGCCAACAGTCCAAGCTGCGCGAACTGTGGTGCGCAATCGTAAAAACGTCATATGTAGTTAAAAGTGACGTGACACAATTTTGACAATCGCAGGAGAATGTACAGCGTAAGTAGAAAATTTATTGCTCGAATGCAATGGGGTGTTCGCTCGCGATTTTGCACTTAATTTTTGCAGGATTATCCGGTTGATTAATATCTGCAATTTTCACCGCCCCATGATGTCGTGTCACGACACGCAGGACACTGTCGATGTCGTACTTACTTCCCTGCGTGTACAAAAAAGGTAGTAATTAATTGTCCAGCTTAACACGGTTATTTAAATTGTGTCAGGATTGGGGGCCGACCCAAATTTTTTGACAAAAGACTTCCCGTTATCACGCGAATCACGTAATGCACAACCCTCCCCTCTACCTTCAAGAAAAAGTAATTAACAATCGGTGATGAACAAGCCCCGATTGTTTTCAGCTTCCAACAATCCTGTTGGCCAGGTTGGCGGGGTCAACCACCTTTGGGCAGCTACTATCACCACGGGTCATCTCTCACATATTGGGGGCATTGATTAGTAATCAGGGTGCGAACAACATGCTCAAAAAATTATGGGATCACGTTAAGGAAGGTGCGGGGCTCGTAACAATAAGATGATCCAATTTACCTGCCGAGGTGTGTGCCTTTTAAAATGAGGAATGGGGTGCGGTCCCTTTTTGGTCACTCTTTTTTAAAAAAATGGGCGTGACCCTCACTACATGTTTTTTTTGCACAGTGACCTTCGGTGACACCTGTGCATGGGGACAGTGACTCTGGTTTTAAAAACGGTGTTGGACAATATTTTATCCACGCCTTGCCGCTTTTTACCACGGAAATTATCACTTTCACGACACGACATATCACTTGACCTTACCTCAACCGATTCAGGTATTTACCTAACTGGTTTTTGTCCTCCAAGATTTTGGCGTGGGTGGTAGCTTGGGCAGGTGGCTACCTCGTACAGGTTACTTCATTACTCATCTGGTTGCTAAACCATGCCTGGGTCAAGTATCCGGGAGGAGTTGGCGAACAATTTTTGCGTCCAAAAAAGGACCGCCATTGAAATTAGCAATTTGTATCGGTGGGTGCTTATATGACAGTAAGTGATGGTTGTATGTCGTGCAAACTGGCCTTGGATTGGGTTGCACGTTTCAATTTTAAAAAAGGTGGTTGCAGTTTGACTTACAAGGTGTTAAGGTCATTCGGTGACCTCGGATGACAATGGTCTGATTGCGACCATTTATTTATACACACCCATTATAGGTTCTTTAGACGGAAGTTAGGTAGTGTTAGGTTACAATTTTGGCCAAAATTCTGTCATTTACAGTTTCAGGACAAGGTAGCAGATCTGAAGCTCAAAATAGCCTCTAAAAGAAGAACCACATGGAGCTAGGCCTAGCTAGGCCTAGCTAGGCCTAGCTCCATGTGGTCCTGTCGTCGCCTTTCTTGGAGGCTAATTTGAACTTCTGGAAGTGACTGTACCTAACAATCGCATGGGAATCCGACTGTGAAATTAGAACCGGATTATTATTGCACGTGGGGGGAATGGAAGAGCAATCAGCAAAATGGCAACGAAGAAAAGAAGTTGAAATGGAATTTATGACAGGAAAAAGGGAGGGGGGTGTCAAATAACATCCGACGAATGGAAGACACGTGCAACAATCGATCTGAGCATCATCTTTCATATCCGATTACATTTAAAAACGAAAGATTCGATCTTACCATGTGGGTCAGAATATTACATGTCACCTTGCGTGTTTGAGAACGTGGCTTAAAAAACTTGAATTTAAATTTTTTAGATGTCTCCGAACAGGTTAAGTCACATGCGACAATCAGGTTTGGATTCACCCTGTGATATAAGAATGGACAAAAACCCTTGGAAGTAATATTCCGTAGAGTAACGAACCGTGAGGTATGTGTTTAAAGTGCGCTACTTTCCATGGTCTGATTAGGTCTTAAAATTCAATCCATCTCAAAACTCTTCCTTTCACTTGCTTTCTCCGAATAATGTGCTAGTATTAATAGTCCGTTTCTACACACATTCCGGACATGTTTTTACAAATCACTGCAATTGATGCTTGGTGTTAGGTGAAAGCTCTTGAAAAACCTCTCAATCCAGCCACACGTTTTATAAGGTCGTATTGAAAGGGTGATTGAGTGTTAGGTACTTTTTACGAGGCGGTTGAAAAGCCACTGTGGCCACACTATAAAAAGTTTGTCATCTCAAAACTCCTCCCCATTTAACGACCGACTGAATTATAGACGTCTGGGGTGTGCGGGGGGGGAAAAAGATGGCCGCCTAAAAAAAAACCCCCTTTCGGCAGCCGTTGAAGATAAGGAAGTTTCTGAAGAAGAGTTGGATTCATTGGAAATGCATGAGAGCGACGCTGTTTTTTTTTGTGGGGGACTATAGAGAAACGTGGGTGCAATATTGGGGGAAGCTGGATCAAGAGATGATTTCCCGTTGGCTTTAAACATGTGTCAGAGGGATGTGACGTCACAGGGATATTCTTATGACAGTACCTGGAAATTCCGATAGAAATTGTGAGCTTCTGTGAGCGGAATAAATATGTGCGGAAACGTGTGCCAAAATGCGAGTTGACAGTATTGTGCGCAAGAGATATTCTGGGGGTGTTGCCTGGACTTCTGAATATTTATTGAGAATTTATGTGCGCAGTTTGAGCCAGAATATGAATAACCTTGAAGTTTGGCCTGGCTTTGAATTATGGGATTTTTTTTACGAAATTTTAATGTGTCCGTTGCATATTAATATATTTTCGACAATGGTGATACATCATAAAATTTGCTGGTCAGCAACAATACATTTCTTCAAGGAATTCCGTCACTTTCTCCAAAATAGTTTCTTCAGTGCGGAGAATAACACGGCTTTCTGGCCATTTTGTTCATACCAAAAGAAAATGTTAAAAAAATAAAAGCTCGTTCCATTTGGCTCCCTGAAACACCCTGTTCCAACTCGGTGTGAAAACCGGATTCACCCCCCCTTCCCGAATAAAAAGATTCCGGAGATAAGCTTTGTGCAAGGGAATTATTCCTTTTCAAACCCATCAGATTGGAAGCGTAGCCAAGCGAGCCAATTTTTATTCCTTGCTTCAATAACACGCTCAATTCCATTCGCTTATTTTTTTTAAAAAAAAGGCGCTGTTAAAATGAAACTGCTTGGTCTCCCCCAAAAAAGAGCCATTAATTTTAAAGTCGAATCCGGATTTTGAGTGAATAATATAGTGAGGATTCGCATTGCGGATGTGCATTCATTTGTATAGTCAAGCGATGTAAAACTTGCCAACCGCGAAGTCGTAAAAATTATTATCTCAACCTTCAACTATTCTTGTTATCTTTGCAGTAACCTGCTGTTGCAATTGAAAAAAAAATCTAGCATTTGTTGCTAGTAATGACCTTCACATATCCTGTACTATGTATACTAACTTGTTATGGTTGCTGAAGTTTGAACTATGCACAGATGTGGTGTGATGAAAGTACAGTTTCTCCATACCCCATTTTTTTGCCAATGTTGGCGAAAGGGTGATTCCCTATTAGCTTAAATGTATGAAATTGGCAGGTATTGGCATCGGACACGTACACAAAAAAGCGAGAGGAAGAATAGGTATCGGACGTGACGCTAGAAGAGTAATGGGTTTGACGGAAAAGGGCGATGAAAGTGGGGCAAAAGTGGAGCATTGTTTGATGATGATCATTTTCTCGCAATCAGGTGACGTGGACGACTGTATAGCCGAGCCGATTCTTCAGGGACAGTTCACGCCGCTGCCTGAGGCCCTGTGCTGGGTCATCCTGGAGCTGACCTCTGCAGGACATGTGGCTTTCATGGACGCCATCTGCACGGCCCTTCAACAAGCCTTTCCAACAATGGTCAAGCCTAGCAGGGAGCTCATATACGAAACTCTAGAAAAGCTGATTCGCGACAGAAAGGTAGGGAAACTGACCAGGGTCCAACATGGCTGATGTCATATCCCCTGGTGCATTAGTCTGGGCCGCCCCTCTTTCAAGCCTCATTAGTTCTAATGCGAGAGAGCCGTGCTTGGGCAAATGAAGCAGACCAATTCAGCTAACTTTGCCTTCAATTAGTTTGGGGGACACCCCTCCAGTGGACATCGATCGGACAAGCTTTGTTTTTTTTTTTAAAAAAGACGGGACACCAACGCATGCTTATTTTCACTGCAGGTCTACCAGACAGCCAACGGTTATTTCATCGTGACCCCTGACACCCTTCGCTACATGACGGGTCTGAGTGACCCCAAGAGACCCATCCTGATGAGCAACGAGGAGGCCATCGCTTACATGCACGGTGCATCCGAGACGCTGAGGGATGGACGTCGGGTCCACGAGGCCATACAGACCAATTTGGCCGATGTACTTGTTGGAGGTAGGTTGTCATCATCATCATCATCATCATCATCATCATCATCATCATCATCATCAAGAATTGGCTTAACCCTGTGCCTCTGTCAGGGGCGAGTCATCACCACTCAGCTATGATTTTTTTTTTACAAGCGCAACCGAGTGCGCACCGACACTCGCGCAGCTCAGTTGTTCTGACAACGTTGCTGTAGTTACTCCCCAAGGGCCAAAGTCACACTCGCAGCATCCAGAGAGGTTCGTTCCAAAGCATTGTCAACGTCGCAAACGTCGGCCATTTTGTTTTCACCAAAGCGTAGCGTTGGAAATAAGTGCAATGCAGTACACCCATTAAGCCGCGTTTACATGCGAGCGATTTATCAGCGATGTACTATCGCTCAAAAAGATACATGCGATTTGGTTTCAATGCAAATTCGCCTCTATCTTTTTGAGCGATATAGCAATATATTTTCGCGCCAAACAATTGGTCTCATCGCTAGGCGATAACATCGATGATCAAATCGCTCGCCTTTAAACGCGGCTTTATACAGAGAGATTACCAACTATTGTTGATAATGCCAACCGTGCACATTGCGCGAGATGTGATGCGCACTGGATTGCGCTCGCCCTGAGAGTGACAGTAGCGTGCCATCTATGTGAGGAATATGATACTGCATGGACATGGACAGTGTTGCCAAGTTTAGGCTAACTAGACACCAGATTGTCCCAGATCGTGTCCGGTTCGTTCCCGTTTGGTTGGCGCCATAACAGGAGCTTTGTTCGTACAAGTTAACAGGTTCGTTAGGCCCGTTCTTAACTGGTATGTCACGCTGAGAAGGTCACGGTGAAGGTTACTTCCCAGGATTAATGGGCATGGCAACCAAATATTGCGAGAATCTCAAGGACCCCAGCATTGCTTGGCAGGTGTGCAACACACACGTCACTCGAGGAGGAGACATACCTTTCATTAACTGCTCGTGATTCTTGTTAACCTCCCAATTTTTCATTGTTGGATGGGGGTGTTAGCGTGCTTGCTCGTAGGTGCGTGCAAGTCGCACCTCTATATAGTTGGCGTGCGATTTAGACGCACAGGAAGTAGCAGCTCCCTCTCTAGCTTAATTAGGGCCGAGGGAGTGGAAGTGACAAGTGAAAATTGGAGGGTGCTCCGATAATGAAACTTGGAGGCAGAAGGTGCTTCAACCTCGCCCACCGGATTTTCCCTGGGGAGTCTTTGAGTTATCGTGGAACAAAACGTTGGCTGCTAATAAATTCAGCCCGGATTTTTTTTTAATATTTTTTTTTAATGCGAGATTTTTTTTTTGGCGTGACATGCCATTTTTTGCGAACGGCCTTGCAAGCAGGTGAGATGACATCACGACTTGTTGCTCATAACGTGTTCTCCCGCCTAGTTTTCTTTTTCTTATCACTTGGTCCATAATTCAGATACGCACACTTACTAGGCAAGGTGGAGAAGATTGTTCAGCAAAAATTCAACGCTGGAGAATGATTAATGTGGGGCTGTTTTTTTTTTTTTTTAATGCGAACTTAATGGAAATGCCAATGGCCCAACGTATGGTACACAAGCAAAGGGCATGGTCAAAATCTAGAGTCGAGATCTCCAGTCTTGTGGGGAGGGTTTTTGGCCAGATTCAATTGATAAGCTGAGACAGTCTGACGATTTGAGATACGATCGTGATTTATTGCCATTAATTTGCTGACGGTATCATTTCTGATGAAATTCAACGTAATGTAGTTTTGGCTGCTACTGTTGGCGATGGCGGACCACCCAAATTGCGGCTCATATTCATGAAAAATTATTCTTTTTTTTTTTGCAGAGAATCCATCCGATAAGGTCATGTTCGGACGTCTTCGAGCTGAGAATCGAGTCGGAAGTTTGGGTCGCCTGGAGAGGCGCCATTCCTTGAAGCTTTTCCGTGGAGGAAGAGCGTTGGGGTCAAGGGAGACTCTTAGGGCCGGAGGGTCACTTCGACTGTCCCCGTCTCGAGCACGACAACTGGCCTCCATGCTGACCGAATGGGACGACCACAGTCCTCAGGAGGACCTGAAGAGCAAGTCAGACGCTGGAGAGACACCAGTTAAAGGTGATGTTGCAACTATGCACACCAAATGGCAACCATGCGCAGCAAATGGCAACCATGCACAGCAAATGGCAACCATGCACACGAAACGGCAACCATGCTCTCACCAAGTGGCAACAATGCTCACCAGGGTTGCCATATTGCATGAAATTACATGCCAGTAGGCTTAAACTAAATTAGCAATTTGTCACTAACTTATCGGTACATAGATGAAGATTTCCCACTGTTCTGGCGCAATTAGTGCAATTGGCCTGTAAGTCATACACTTTAAAAAATATCAATAATGAGTGTTGGTGAGGCATGTGGCAACGCTGTGTGCATACATCCAGACAGCGTTGCCATTTTTGATTTACGACACGTAAATTGCATGTTTCTCTTGTGTAATCAGCGTCATATCCTTGACGATGTCTGGAATCGACGTGTTGCAACCATCGACTTCTCACTGTATTATCTGGTAACAAGGAAGCTGGTCATTGCGGCGTGAAGGAGATCGAACCCAATTAAAAACCATGTGCCGGATGGACAAACAACGTCCAACATTAATGACCAGGCCATGTTTGTGCGGAAAACCGCTCCGCTCAGCATCCAAATTTATGAACGTCCAGGGATTGGATATAGGGGGGGAGGACACAGAGAGTCACGTCATAATTTTTTACGACCCCACGTGCAATACATCGCATAATTGCAACCCGCAGGTGACGAAGGCTCAGGCAGTATTTTGCATCCAATTTGGTGGATCCTTTTCTCCCACCAACACAACTTTCACCATGCAAAATAAAAGTTGCACAGTTTTGAGTTGCGAACCGCAAAAGGGGCTCGAACCGTCAAAAAAAGATTCGGATCTTGTCTTCGTGACGAGAGAGTCGGAATGATGCGTGACGCAAACGACCGATGCCTGATGAGAGGTGCGGGTAAAATGAAAAAAAAGAGGAGAGGAAGACCCCACGAAGCGTATTTTAGTCCGACATGACCCCCTCAGGTGTGCTTAATTGGTCGCGGAAGAGACGGTTTCCTGGGTGCCATTCATGTGCAGCGAAAGTGAAGAAAAGTTACGAAAGACTCTAACTAGAGTGTTGCAGACGCATTTGTTCAACTAAGAAAATATTTCATGATGAATATTTCACAGTGTTTGATTATTTCGAGTCTATAGAGTCTATTTCTCTGAAAGGTTTTCCACCTTTCAAGGGGATAGTGCTGGTGATGCGATTTGTCTGCTGATTAGCTCAGACTCAGATGTCCAAAGTTGATTTGGCAGTGCTGCTTTTGGCCAGAAGGGGAGAGAGAGAGAGGCTGCATGAGGGTGCGCTTCTGCTGGGATGATGAGATAGACAGAAAATGGGAGGGTAGGAAGAAAGGGAATTCCATCGATTAGTCCACCCAAAGCTAGCCTAGGATTTTGGTCAGGATCCAAAAATATTCTCGGACCTCTGCTGGAATTGTCTGGGTTTGCAATGCGAAGCGCTAGCCAAATTTTTGCAAGTCAAAAATTGGAAATGATAAACGTGATAAAACCGGATACATGTCAAGAGCAGGTATTAAAGTTATGGTTCAGTGGAAAAAGTTGACTAATTTTTATGCAACCGGCTTTGAGATGTAATCCCACGGTTTTAAAGTTTACAACGGCAACAGAGCCTTTGGAGCAGGCATATGGATAACGGGAACAAACGGCTTGGTTTTAATGCACCAGTGAAAGTAAATACCACAGCAGTACACTGTGATAGTAATTTATAGTCGGCGTCTATTATGGATGTTCCCCCACGCATAATTCAAGAGCGGCGTTGCCAGTTTTGCTGCAGTGCTCGCTGATATAGGCCTATAGATTTTTTTTATACTCAACCGAGTGCGCACCCACACTCGCGCAAGTCCATTGTTTCGACAACAACATGGGACCATCGGCCATGTTGGAGACAATTTGCGCGAACTGTGTTGCGCACTCGGTTGCGCTCATAAAAGGTTCATAGGTATTAAAATGGGTACACGAAACTGACTGTTTTGTTCTTTTCCAGAGCGGTTCTCCCTGTTCAGCCGTCTGTTCAGACGCAGCCAGAACAACCAGAAAAGACCACCGACAGCGACCTTCTCAGCGCAGTTCCCTCCCCAAGAATGGTCCGATCCGGAGGTGACCCACCTGCACTCAATCGGCACCCAGACAAGGACCAAGACGCGAAGGGACAGCACGGCCAACAACACCGACGCAGCAACAACAACCGCGGTTCAACAGCAACAACAGGACCGACCGTCTTCAGGGACGCCTCCTCAACAGCCCCGATGCGAGTCCAGAAACAGCGTACGTTGGGAGGACGAGATGACCTCTCTTCGATCAGGCAACAGTCTTCCGAGGCGGCAGAAGACGGCGGCGGTCCAAAGCAGTGGCAGCCAGGCGTCTTCTCCGCAGCAGCAACAACCGACGGCACCGACGCCGCCGGAGTCTTCCAGTCCGAAACGACAACCTCAGGGATCGCCCAGTAGGACACTCACCGGATACCAGTCGCCGTACAGGTCACCCAGCAAACCGGCTGTCACCACGTCGTCAACATTGGGCAGGGCGACGGTGACGCCCGCGACGGCACCGACGTACCAGTTCCCACGGTACACAGCCAACTACCAATCGCCGTTCAAAGTAACGTCAGCCAGACCGTTTTCGTACACATCGGCGTCCACACTGTTCGGGGCCAAACCGCAAGACAAGACGTCGCTACCGCCCCCTCCACCGCCGCCGCCACCACCAGTGACAGACGCCAAGGTGACAACCCCGTCAGTGGTGACATCAGTGACATGCAGCTTCAAATCGCATCAGTCACCAACAAAAACGTACATAATCTGCCAACCCAAACCGACAGCGACGGAGGAGACGGAAAAGGGCGTCGCGACGTTGGTGATCAACAACAAGGCGAACAAGCCCGAGCGTCCGACGTCTCTGTACGGGATGAAGAACAGCAACCCGAACGTGGCCGTATCTGTCCAGCAGGACAACAAGGACGAGGAGGAATCCGGGCACAAGCTGGCCCAGAGCGAGCCAAGCAGTCCAAGCCCGGAGAAGAGGAGCCCGGAGCCATGCTACATCCTGGTTCGAGATGCCTCCAACAAGCTGACCAACAACAACAACTCGATGAACAACAGCTCCAATCTCCTGCAGTCGCCCAGCAAGTGCGAGGCCCTCAGCTTCAAGAACGTGCTGCACGACAAGAGCAACACTTTTCTGGCCAACCACAAGACCGGAGGGTACGGGTACATCGAGAACATCGGAAAAGGCATCGGAGCAGCTGCAGGACCATCCGGAATCACCCCAGGGTCAACTGTTGTGGAATTGCCTGTATTATTTCAAACCTTTGGCCTCCCGTAGCGACGACATTGAGTTCCAATAGGTTGTGACAAGGGTTGCTCTAAAGCCCGTTGGAAGGACGCCATTTTGAGTCAAAAATGCGAGCGATGGAACTTCTTGCTTCGCCTTGAAGCAAGTGGTCTAAAATGCTTAGATTATTTAGTACTATACATATGTGTTTGAATTTTGTTTAAAATACGTATTATATGGAACAAACAAACAAACTTTGACTCTTATATGAACGAAATGGGTACCCGCATGAATTGGGCATAGAATGAGTATGGAATGGGACAAACAAACATTGCCTTTTAATTCTTCTAGACATATAAATAAATGGGTATGAAAAGGGTATAGCCTAAATCGCGCATAAAATTACGATTAATTGGGTGTAAAATGAGTGAGATGGGACAAACAATCACTGCCTTTTATACACATAGATACATGGGTATGAATTAGGTATGAATTGGGTATAAAAAGGGTAGGCTATAAAAGGAATATGAAATGAGACAAACTTTGTATTTTATACAGACTTATGAAAATCCAGTATGAAAATAGGTATGAAATTGGACAAACAAACAAGCAAACTTTGCCTTTTATGTGATGTACAAGGATAAATAGATACTGTATGTCAGGTTTTGGCAATACCGACCGTCTAATATTGCATTTTGCTTCCAAATGGTGTCGTTTGCTTCGAGGACGTGGCCCTGGCCAGAAAGATTGGACCCAATGACCGTTTCTTGGGAGGTTACATCCAAATTTCGCAACGAGCCTCACCTTTTTAACACCGATTTTGACCTTTTTTGCAGGTCACAAAGCCGACAACAGCATCAACTACCCCAGGGAGCGACGATGGAGTTTCGGTGTGCACTTACCCAAGTCTGAGCGACCTAACTGTGAGTTTCAAGTCCATCACGGGTCAGAGGATACTGAAGGGCGTCAGCGTCAACAGTGTCGACACACTCCTGGAGGTCAACATGGTGGCAGAGCAGAAGCACAACAACTGCGAGGTCACTGATTTCGGTGTCGTCTAAAATTATTTTTAATTTAAACAATACAACTTATTCCAAACTTCCAATTTCTTCGTATCTCGAGCTTATGCTATGACGACTCAAAGTGCCAAATTCGACTGGAAAATAAAAGGTCAGGTATGGTTGTCCACCCCCTGGATACCCAGCACAAGTGTATCTTATCTGCCTTGTGTTTTTACACGAGGATTTTATATTCGTACTACAGTCAATATCACGCGATTATTGCTGCAGCTGCTACCCAACTTGTATTATGCGTAATATTATTATAACCCCCCCAATATTTTATACTCTTGGCTTGGAATACTAACGACAAAACATGTTGTGTACATTTTGCAAACATGTGGGAAAAAATAAGCTGCAATTAATCACTTTGCAGATTCTCACACTATTAGCAGGAAAAAGAGAGCGCAACTTAACCTGAATTAGTGCGGATGTAAATAATACCTTGCAATTAATAAATTTTTGTAAACTTGCATGTTTTATTTACGTCTGGGAAAGTGTATTACAGTGTTGTTATTTCAGTGGCAACTTGGATGCATGGTTATTTACCTACAGTAGTAGAAATGAAATATTTCAGTGTATTACAATGACTTGCCCAAGTTAATTTTTAGCTGTAATGCGCTTGTGTGTATAGTAAAAAATGAGCTGATAGTTATTTACAACAACAACAACACCATCACGACATTTCCCAACAACCGCTTGGTCTAATATCAGGAAGCAAATACTAGATGGCAACATTGCTCTGAATGACTTGCATTGCCAGTTACCTGTCTGGCCTTCACCCATCACACTGCTGTGCAATTCATACACAGTAAATACCTGTTACAGTTTGAGTGACAACATTGACAAGTGCACGCAGATGTGAAGGGTATGTTTACAGGGCTCTAATGATTTATGCTGGGCTTGACTGGGTAGGGTGTGCACCACAGAACTAAGAATAATAATATTATTGAAGTGACCAGCCATTGGCATTACTTGATTGGATCATATACTAACAGGATTACTACAGTTATCTGTCAGTATTCATCACTGTAACATTGTGCTATCAGGAAAGAAGCAGATATATGATGTATACCATACTGCCACACACTATAGGTGAAGGGCAACTATTACATATTGAACCAAGTTGTGGCCATCACCTGCCAGAATAATATGCGTAATCACATTTTTACCACAGGTACCACATTATTCACCAAACTATATTTTGCTGAGCGCGCCCTAATCGGTATGATAGTGACAAAATCAAGGACCAAATAATTAAATCTAGCTCTCCCTGTGAACATATTTGACCTTATTCAGTGTCATTGAGCAAGGGGAGTTCTGCCCATTGTTGTGGCAGTCTGCCTGGTAGGGGCCACAATGTGTCATTAATAATGAAGTGTAATAACTGCGGCCATGCCTCCCATAATTTAACTATTTTCTAGCTTACTTTGACCATCGGGAAATACAGGGCTGTATTGTTAACTCCAATAATAATAATTGAACCCCATTGTTGGGCATAATTTTGGTCCAGCCATGTGGCCTGGTCTTGCTAGAAAAATGATTGAATGTGACACTCGGTCATGGCCAATTGTATTTATCGCTTTGTTTATTTGTTCATTTCTAATATACTATACTTATTTATATTTATACTAGAAAAATATTTATATTTATACAGTACCTAAATTTCTGGTCACCTACTCCAAACTTTTATTTATGTGCTTTAAAGCTGATATGATATGAAATAAGGTTAAGCTTGTTTGAAATATATTAGCACAAAACTACATTTCCACAGTTCCAGCATAAATATGGGAATATCACGCTTACATAGGCTACTAGTACCATATATCGTTGTATTGTTGATGACTATTGCTTGTGGACCTGAGATAAATAGTTATACAGAGATTGTAAGTGCCTGCTTTTCCACCCTTCCAGCATAAAACTGGAAAATATTAATGTCAAGCTTATCGAGCTGAATTCAATAGGGCGAATATTCATCAGCACTTAATATACCTTACAGGCAATGTACTTACCGGTATATCTGACAATAATGTATTGCCATACGTTGAAGGAAACAGTACTGACAATAATTATAAAGTAACGAAGGTGTAGAAATGAATGTCACTTAACCGCCTACCGAGGGCGAGACTTATTTTGTCACAATATTACGACGTAGGCTATATAGGCCAGGTTCAGACAAACACAATTTCCGAGCACTTCGATCGCAACACATGATGTTATCAGAAAATGCACACCAAAAACACTTGTGCATCTCTGTACCTGCACGTACCTGAGTGCTGATCTGAAAATGAACAAGATTAAACACAGGAAATGCAATTTACACTTCATATCGACCTACAAAATGTACGAATCCAGGCCATACCGGTATATGGGCATTATTATCTTCCTGGATATTATTATTTTCTTACTCAAATTGAAAGCAATTACACATTCTTTCTTCTATACACAAAGATACTGCAAAAACAGTAAGCATGACTATAAAAATTATATAAAAATTAATAAAAATTAAAATATGGATATGGTCCTAAAAGATCCTACGTCACGGTTGGGTAACTTTCAGGCATGCCGGTCACTGTTCCAGGGTTAAACAGACCCATGCTGCGCAATAAATAACAAGTTTGCATTTTGGGAAGAAACTTGCTTATAACTCTAATAAAAACACAAACCTATTAGTCGCGCTGCTGAAACCCGAAAAAAAATCAAGGTCACATAATCATCAGCATCATGACAGCAACTAGAGAATTCTGGAGGCTTAGGTGGCTGGCGGGCGCTACGCTGATTGGCTAAAGCGGGCTGCTGCTGCTGCTGCTGATAATAATAATAATAATAATAATAATAATAATAATAATAATAATAATAATAATAATAATAATAATAATAATAATAATAATAATTGTGTATCGACACCGATCGACACCTATGCAGCTCTTTCAGCATAGTTGAAAAGTGACACCCATCTTTGAATATCCATAAGCAGCCGGACCCAGAATTCTTGTCTGGTGGGAGGGGGGCACGTGATCAGGGCCCGCCGCAGGCGAAACTTTTTTCGATTCAAGGTCACCTTTCTCGCACACTTCACGTTCGACGAATGTTCATGGAACGTTTATGCAGCTTTTGAAAATCCACAAACTACACTACATCAGGGAGCATATACTACATAAGAGGCACAAATATTCAATTTCCGCGTCTCTCTGTTTGGGGCGTTGCCAAGGCTGACGGCCATTTTGAAGTGTTGGCAACGCCAACGAGTATAAATAGGGTACAGGCAAAAATAGGATCCGCCATCTTTGATTCGCGCGTGTTCTTGCCGTGTAGTTGCCATGGCCGCCAAAACCATCAAAGATGGCGGAGCCTATTTTTGCCTGTACCCTATTTATACCTCGTTGACGTTCCCCACACTTCAAAATGGCCGCCAGCCTTGGCAACGGCCCCAAACAGAGAGACGCGAACATCAAAGAAGTTTGCGCCTCTTATGTAGTATATGCTGTCTGGCACTACATCCTCAAAATTAGAAAATTGCACAATTTTTCTGGCCGAAATCAGATTTTCATATTGAAATCCCCGCTACCCGCAGTGTTGCCAGGTCCTAATCCTGGCGAGGCACCATTTCCTTTCTCCTTCTTACATGATATGGCTTCCCTCCTGCCACTTGATCTGGCAACATTTTCGAACCATCCGCATCGGAATCGCAAGATGGCGACAGGCTCAGTGCAGACGAGTCCGTGAGAGCTGGCTCCCCCCTCCGGACCCTCTCTCCACTCGCCTCTCTAGCCCTGTCCTTCCCGCTGTGAGAAGAATGCCAGGCTTCCGGAGACGGGGATAGGAACAGGAGGAGAGAGCAACACACCACACATCTCCACACACAGTGCATTGGGAACAGGAGGACACACCAAGTTGGTGAGTTCTATTTGGAAAAAAAAATTGGAACAGCTGGGAAACATACACATCATGTGTGGAACATTTGGCTGGACTAGTCCACTGTATGGCTACATGTCAGGCGGTACAGCAGCATGTCGCTGAGAACATTCTGCACAAATAGTGCATACATCATTAATCAGTGAATCAGGCAGAAATTGGTCCAGCGCAGACAGAATTATTGTAAATATGTCACTAAATATTTGTCGCTGTGCTGGAAGCGCCGGACAGGTTTCATGCTGCGGTACTGGAATATTGCTTGTTCGTCGCATTCTTCTTTTAAAAGCATGACTCGGCTGTACTTGGTCCTTTAAATGTTGCGTTAGACGGTGGCACGTATCGCGCTGCATTGAGGTGTCGGGTTGCTAAGTAAATGAAGACCTCGGAGAAAGAACGATAAAGGGTGAAACTGAGATATTCCAATTTTAAATTTCGAAGGCTCGTATCCACATTCGGGACCTTCCATAGTGACGTATAATCATTACTCCGCAACCACGACCAAACCATCGTATTCTACATTAGTGAAAATACTTGTGAAAATATTATCGGAGATATGCAACTCATTTTTGACAAAAAATGGACCTTGATCATTCTTCCACCGAGGTCTTCAAATTCTTTGATACAGTACTGTGGTGTTGGTTACACGTGTAGAATTTTTATGCAGTGCACCTGCCAGTAGTACTACAGCTACTACAAGGGGCGATTGATTTCGCTATTTTTGAGGAGCCTGCTCCCACCCACTGTGACATGTGACATGTGAAACGTATGCTATGCAGCAGTACAAGCATATCCACAAATAAATTTAGAGTGTATAGGTGAGGTCATATCTTAGAGAGTGGGGTACAAGATGTTTATGCATAAGCACATGTTTGCATGACCTCGATTCATAATATTGTGTGACTTGAAAGTTTGTCCCGTGATCAGTTAGTAGTGGTTGGTATATTGATTTTATTGTGTTCTGCATCCGACATTCACATTTACAGCATGTGTTGCAGCTGATATTAATCTTACGGCCGCATTGAGTGTGCGGTGCCAAAGAGTAAGTACATGCTCATTGACTGCTTATTAGTAGGCTGCTGCAGTGAAATTATTTGATTGATATGGCAGCCGCAGGCAACAAGTGGCAGTGTGGCCATTAATAAATCAATGCCAATGGGAATTTTTCAGTGCATTATGTTTATTTAAAAAAAACTCGTAATAGCGTTTGTAACAATTCATTTTTAAATGTGCAGCACACATGTTAAATATTGCACTTCTAACTTTTAATTTGATCCCGCTTCTCGTATGATAGGTGCCATAATATTCGGATATAATTTTTGTACAGTGCATGAAAAAATGGTGCAATGATTTTGTGGAAAAAAAAGAGCCTGTGATGCACTGAAGGGCATTTTAGCCAATCAACTGGAGTAGGCACGAGCTGGTCTAGAGTGGGAGTAATAAATTACTGCAGCAGAAACCTGATTAATAGAACAAATTGAGGGTCGGAGATATTGGACCATGTGTTTGGACAGCTGCAATAACTGTACTGGTTTGCAGTGCATGAGCGTAAACAAAGGCCAGGCCATAAAATAATATCTTCTCTCTCCCCCCCATTGTGCTTACCTTCTTGCAACTGTAATGCACATGTGGATTCATGTGGGTTTCGAAAGAGAGAACTGCACGAGCAGATTCGCTTTAAAAAATGCAGTGAATCTTCAGTGGAGTTTCTCCATCCTACGAACTAAACAAAATTTATGTTATTTGCTTATGAAACGCAAAAAATTCAGTATATAGAAGTTTAGTAACCAGCAAGTTCAGTATCCGAGGTTTGATATGCATTGATTTCACTGTACATAGTTTCTCATAGTTTGCTAAAGCGTATATTGCCATAATGTAATATTAATAGAGTAAGCAACACATATGCTGAATTATACTAGCACTTGTTGCAGTGCAGCCGCACATCTTCAGCGTTAAGGAATATGAATGCTTGATGAAGGTTGAGTCAGCAAATTTGCATACAATGTTGCAGGCGCTGCGACTCAGCAATTAATTATTATTTTTCTTTGGGTGCAACTTGAGTGACGACGCTCATGTATTTTCCAGGCTGAAAGGCAACTGAGCCGATAGTGCTCTGTATTGACAAGTGAGCTGAAAAACAGATCAATTAAGCCTAGAGGGGCAAGGGAGGGAGTCATCAAGGTATAGTTGCAATGCTGAAAAGTTTTCTTTTAAAAAAGTTTTAGGATAACAGACCTGTCAGTCTTTCTTCCCTTTGAGGGATATTTCAGTACTTTTTGTCGTTAGTCAGAAACAATTTCTGCATGTGCTTCAATATTGTCACATTTTTTGGGTGCTTTCTGGGATAACATTGTTTCCATTATCGTTATCGCAATACTGGCTGACATTGCTTTAATCACAGTAAGATTATGCACAACTTGAGCTGTTGCAAGTCCAAGTCATCTCCTGAATGGGCATGATGTGTTTTCCAGCTTTCCAAACTTTACATATTTGGCATGTTTGGTGTGAGATGTGGTGTCCTTCATACAACGACTGCTTACTTTGGACCGTAGCCCATCACTGCGGGTATCAAGACAGGCGTGTGGCAAAGGAGTAAAAAAAGAAGAATAACAATCCCTGCCACACATGTTGCATGTTACTCCTGCAGTGATGTGCAGCTAAAAGTTGCACACATGCAACGGATGGTTTTTTAATGGCCTCCACCTCCACCCTCTCTAAAAAAAACTAGTGTATGGATTCAGAGAGTTAATGAGGGAATTACTGTCCAGCAGTTTGTGAGGCGAGAGTACCATAATGAAAGAGAAATCACTGTTACATGTTACAGCCGCATTTATAATATGTATTGTGCAAATTTAATCGTGGAGAATGTGGGAGAGTGGACAATGCCCCCTGTTTAACCCGGATTTGCCCGCATGACGATGGGTGCACTCCTTTTTTTTTCCAGGCAAGGGAATGCATGATGGGATGTTCAAAGTTTGTGAGGTTTATACACAGAATAATGTGGGTCTTATCAGCAATGGGGGTAGGTCACTAGATGCGACGTTTTGATACCTGCCTGACCTCGTGAAGGGTCAGGGAGTTGCTTCATGGCTGTTATCTTACTGTATACATGGTGTGACAGATTCATTCATTATGCTCTTGTGTTTATCATCTCTGTACTATAGACCTTAGACTTGCACGATAGCCGGCAAGGCCAGACATACGTTCATTTGATAGCCTAATACTACTATGCACAAATTAAGTACGTCTTGTGGGATGTTTGCCACCCAATGAATTCACGATCACAACCCAGAGTCTGTATTATTGGACCAATTTACACAGACACAACTGGACCAAGTGGGCCGAAGTCCTGACCACTTTGGTGTGATGTTGAAGAATAAGCTCGCTTGTTAAGAACAAAGTGTCATCCATATCCGTATTGTGAATGCTGATCAATACTTGGCTGTCCCCAAAAATGCGGGTCATAAGTTTTCTGCACACCTTTTTAGCAAGGTATTGATTGGATCAATTTTTTTTGCGCTTCCTGGAATAGACTCGGGTATTGCACAACAGATGCTGCATAGTGTGGTATAATAGCGACGTATCGGCGGAATTATTTTTTTTCGCCTCAGGTTAACAAGTTGCCATTGAATTTGCAAGGTCTTATCTCTCGAACTAGGGAAATCGTATAGTATCTAATATTTCATATCTCGTAAAAGTAAGATGCAGATTAGAAAATATAACAAATCGTCAATTGAACCACCTGTGTTGTCAAATCTGTTTATTTGTTATCTCCGAATAAATATTTACGACACTGTATAGTTTATGCATGCACTGTACAGTACGTGTATCTGCATGGACGCATTTGTAATGTCAACATTCGACGCATCATATAATTGCATTTACACATTTTCGCCTCGTACATGAAGCTGGAATTATATTCTGCAATCATATAGTTTATCTGGGGCACGACTATATTATCCTTCGTCTATTACAGACTCCCAGATCAATCCATAGTTTTAAATTTTGCATAGTTACATATGAATTAGATTCACGGTCCATTTGCCCTGTGTATCCTAGGGAATCCGTAGGGCGCACTGTAATGAAATCCCATCTGATTTCATAGTTATCGGATCCATGTTTGAAGAAGGCACATTTAGTGGTAATTTGCAAAGCTCCGTGAGAGCAAGAAGAATCATGGAGTTTTTTTTTTTTGGCAAACAACATGTGACCCGCTCTCATAAAAGTGTTTATGCAACTCCACATTTTACGTTTTTGTATGAGCATAAATAGGGAATAGGGCCCGCTCCGCTGGTCAGGGTTAAATGTCGGGCCGGAGCCCAAACCGTGACCTTTTCCAAGCGAGTTTTCATTAAAAACCCGGCCTACTTTAATGTATCCAAAAGGGGGGAGAGAGAAGCATGGGGTTGACGCTACCAACGTTACAATTTCATATCAGCAGCTCGGGGTCTAATTACAGCCCTGGATTGCCCGGGATTTTGCAAAAGAGCATTGTTGTTCAGCCTCGAAAAAAATGCGCTTTCTTCAATGGTGACTTTTCAACAATGATCTGCGGTCGAATCAGTGATAGGAAATGGGGGCTCTTCAATGGAAAAGGGGCGGGTCGCAAAAAGAGGCAAGGTCGCACTCTCGACGACCGGATTAATTCATTAGCTGATATTTTATTCGCCAGGCGACCTCGATGGATAAGACTGCAAGGTCGGATAAGGTCACTAAAGCGATAAGGAATCTGACAGATATGTTTTTTTGTTTTTTAAACTTGATTTTCAGTGGGATTGGTTGGTTCCCAAATATGGCGGCTGTTCATAAACCAAACTTTTTGATAAAAGGCCAAACTCGTTTGCCAGTGTCTCAGAGGTAATCAGGAATGACAAGAGGGAAGGACCCCGAAACTTCATTTTGTGAAGGAATTCGAATCAGTTGGAGTCACTGTTGTCAGATCATTGCCTGAACTTTTCACGTCCAATTAGATTCGCGGAGAGGAATTGAAGGGTGGGTCGGGCGGAGGAGGACGCGAGACTCTGAGAGGTGCTTCATCTATAATTCCATCAACAAACGGGGAGGAAGGGGAATGGAAACCCCCGTCGCCTTCCCCCGAGAAGAAAAAGAAGAAGAAAAAAGGAAGGACCTCGAAATGAAAAGCTCCCGAAAGTGGAGACAAAAATAGCGTAAGGCTTCTCTCCCGCGAGTTCAAAAACTAGGGCGCGGTTGTACGCTGCTAACGAGGTTATTTGCTTTTGTAGCCAGGGGAGTGGATTCGGACTCAAAATGGCGGCCGGGGCCGCCTAACCTCAGCGCAGATGTGTTGGAAATGCTTACAGTAGGCGCGCAGTTCTAATGATTCAATGTGGCCATATTTTTGCATTAATTTCCTGATGATTCTGTTAGTACGTGAGTGAACCCCTCGGTAACACTCTGGACGTAGTACCAAATTTTTCACATAGATGTTGCATCTTCCCTTTCTGCGGACAGAGTCACACAACAAAGCCAGTTCTATGATGTGAACAAATTGCGATTTAAACACTGTACGTGGTATGTGGGCAACACCTTATGCCCCTGTTACATATATCAGGGCGTTGAGACACATAGATCGAAGATATGCGACCAGACCACCTTGAAATTTGATCGGGGTTCATTTCCCGGTTGATTTTCGTCCGGCATAAAAATTGGTCGCCCATTCTCATTACAGTTTCAAGCGTGATAGTTATGTCACCCGGATATGGCCGTTCATAACCGGGTGGATTATCCATGGCGTGCGAATGGCTTCCTGATGAGGGACGTGGCCAAGGATGGAAAGGAAGCGCTACTGTCTTTGGTGGGCGGGGAAAAAAAGTAGCCCCGGGGCGAGCCCCCCTGCCTGCTTGGTATGATGGCCGCGTGTTCAATGACCGGGGCAGCCCACGCCCCGACTAAAAATCTACAGGGTGGCCCAACAAGAAAGTAACAGTTGGCAAAAAAAGCGGTTCCTCGTAGCAGTTAAAAGTAACAGCTATGATCCCCAGAAATGAAATGGCGACTGCTAATTTCGACCCCACAAAATACAGTGGGGTTGCCGCTTCGGCGCTGGTGTAGTGCTGAACTATGTGGCGATGCTGGTGACTTATTCGCATCGATATTATAAGATCGTGGATTAAGAATCGTCCACCAGGGTCGCCACAGAGTTCAGCACTACACCAGCGCCGAAGCGGCAACCCCACAGCAAGTAAACCTCCATAAGGCTGGGGTAGGACTGTCCTGGAGCTGATCCTACTATACCTGTACAATCAATGGACTTGGGCAGGGCTCCAGCCTGTACATGGCAGCACCCAATTTGCGATTCGCGTAGCGTACATTAGATTCCGATCATCGGGCACAGGCAACCCGTGTTTTTCTTCAGATCGATCAGCTGCTTTTTTTGTTGTTGTTGTTATTAGTATCCGGAGCGCAACTCTTTTTCTCTCGCCTGGTTCCGCATCATAGCTGAAACAAGTGCTGGCTTATCCGGGGCCACCCCCAGAAAATTGGTAAACCTGGCAGAAATTGGGCAGGATGAGTGCTATTAGGGAAAAGTGGAAGGAATGGTTCCCAGGCGCCCAGGATAAGAGCAAAAGGGGTAGTTGCATTGCCGGGTTGGTCCGGGACCGGCACTCCTTTTCGCCAGCTTAAATCTTGCATTGAAATGGCGCCGATGGGAATTCGCTTCGGGGTCCTTCTCCGAGGAAAATCTATGGGGTTACGACGCATAAAGAATTAGGTGTGGATGCTCCGGACGCTGGAGACTGTGTCTTGGAAGCTGTGTCCGGCGTCACATGGACCGGAATCTGCGTTTCTCATGCAATTTATGTTCAGACGAGAGGGAACCCAAACTTGGCAACACTGCATAAATATGGCCCTTTCTGCACACTACTGATGACTCACCGCGGACATAGGCACAAGCAGCTTAGATATCTTACACATAATTGGAGGTAATATAAACAAGTTACTCCTTGATGGGTCTGTTGCCCTCAGTTACGTATATTTCACACGTTTTGTATATAACCAAGGACAACGGGGGTATCTGCTGGGGCATTCTAAGGCCATATATGAACATTCTTTGCATAATCATTGCATTGTTAGATTGTAAAAGAAATTCAACACGATCTCTTCTTCTTTTTTCTTTCAATGTAAAGATATGGGCCCCTCAATGCCGCGATAAGTCCGCGAATGTTCGTATAATAGCAGTGTGTTTGGCGTCCACGATTAGTCCGGAACTTTTACTTCACCATTACACCACGACTGGTCGAGAATTCTTCAATTCCAGGTTAGTTCTTATCTATCCAGCAGGTGTTGGTAAAAATTATGATGCAGTGGAGGACCACATACTCTGTAATAATAATTGTGAACAATTTCTCAGTACTTGCTCATTTTTTTAAAAAAACGCTACGGTCGCATCACACGATGACATGATTTCTTGGTGGACTTGTGACATTTTGATCCTTCTTTCACTCCTATTGGCTGGTGGCAAATCCCATTATGATATAAAATGCAAGGGAAATTTGGCTGCCAAGCCCTGGTTCCCACTCTTGTTTCTTGGGTTCCCGTTGTGTGCTTGGGCTATATAGAGAGAAGGTGGCTATAGGAGCAGGTATTATTTTGGCGAATAGACCTCCGCCTAGTCCGTTTTCCGGTCGAAGGCCACCTAAATTACGGGAGCGCCTCCGCCTGCCACAAAACGTAAATCCGGGGCATGAATCTGCACACCTGAGGTTGGCGTTAAATACCTCGTTTTAAGCTTAATCCGGGCTTTAAATGCAGACCTTCAGCTTAAAGCTGGCGTGGGAAGGGTGGGTGGGAGGGTAGGGAGAAGCATTTGTTTCAAAACCAGGGGTNGGGGGGGGGGGGATAGGGGAAGGTCTGCTTTAATTTATGTGTGGCTTGGCAGGCTCGCTCGAGTCGGAAAAGTCGTGTGCATGGATGCGACTAATACGTCAGGTTCAGGCAGGTATTTCGCTTGCCAGTTTCCGGAGGCCCAGGTCTCTCTGGCTTCCTAATTCCATACGCGCCAGTTGTGATTTGATGCCGGGGAAAATGAGGAGGTTTCCCTACCTGCTGTACGGGGAAATGCAATTTTCTGGGCGTTCGGCAGGCTGCCCGGAAAATAATGTGACAAATCCTAAATTTCTTTCATGCGGAAGTTTCAAGGGCCTTCAGATGTTGGGGGTACAACAAACAGGAAGAAGTGGAGGCTTGAGTCAGCGAGTATGTCCGTGTTATCAGTAGTGCGCCATCTTTGTGAGGGATGTGGTACTGTGTCAACAGTCCTGCGGTTGCCCAGTTGCCAATGGGTTCACACTTAGGCCTATCTTTAAAAAAATTTAAACGGGAAAGTTTGTCTATATGTTTGTCTCACCAACAGTCAGAAAAACGTGAGAACGATGTGACGTCACAGCAGCCGTCATTTCTGAGCATGCGCAGCGGAGTGATTCGGGAACGTGATATGAGGAAGAGACGGGTTGAGGCGGGGCTTAAAATGACGTCAGAGTCTTCTTTCGTTGAATGGACTGTATATCGTACAATACAATTTTCAGAAAAGGACACCTAGCCACACGTCCTCTCCCTCCTCCCCAATAAGCTTCAAGGATCCCTTTCGATTCTGCCTCTGATTGGTGATTTATGAAACGCCACCATATATACGTCACATCCCTTTCTGAAAATGGTCAGACTATACCTAACCCACTTTTGGACTACTGAGAGTACTGAAACTTGACACACTGATGGCTTACGTGCCGCTGATTTAGGCGAAAGTATGAAAACCAAACTTTTTAAAGTCTAAATACCCAAAATTAAGGATTTTCCTTTAATGAAAAGCAGTGCATAGAATATCGATAATAATTAATAAGCTATTGCAACACCCTACATACACACTAGAAATAGGTAAGGCGGGTAAACACCCGACGTTTTATTGGAAAAAAATATATACATAGGACGTGATCTGGCAGCTGTGGTCGTATGTGTCACTTGGGAAGGGTGGAACGTGAAAATATGACTCTTGGAGTCTGTAGAAAGCATATGGTTCGGTCGAAAACTGTCAGGTCTCGTAACATGTGTTTCGCATTAACCGGGAGTAAATTGCAGTTGTGTAGCGTCCAATTATAAACCGGGGCCGTTCATCAAATAGTTTGCGTCCCGGAGTGGTGGTTATGTCGCTTTTTGGTTGCTGGTAGTACGTGACTTTGGAACGCGGGGTTTGGCTCGGCGTCGCAGTTTTGGTCGGAGTGATCGATGCTTGTCGAATGAACCGGGACCACGTGTGTTTATTTGAATAATTTTGCTCATAATGAGCGGGGAATGGGGGGTTAAGATGGAGACGTCGGTCGCGCCCCATAACGTTTGACAGGTGCGTTCAATGTTGGGGGTTTCATTAGGTGGTGACGTATATGATGATTCACACTACTGGGGTGAACACGTGGGCGGTACCGGAGAGTTACTTTATGTTCTGTTGACTGTTGTTAGCAACTTTGTTGGTGAGATATTACTAGTGAACCCCTACTTGGCCGAACTTGCCTCGTAGTTCCGTATCTCTGACATAGATGGCGCAACTTCCCTCTCTGCACACTCCTGCCACTATCAGTGATGCGGGGAAAAGTGGTACTATCACCTTTGGACAAACAATTGGGAATAGAGACATGTATGAAAGTCTGATACCTTCTATGTGGCGGATACAGTCTTACGACACTTCCATCCTTCGAAATTGGCTAGCTGCAATGGAATTTACAGAGCGTGGGTACTGCGGGATAATGATATGCGGTGTGT
Source organism: Catajapyx aquilonaris (assembly GCA_000934665.2). Taxonomy (NCBI): domain Eukaryota; kingdom Metazoa; phylum Arthropoda; class Diplura; order Dicellurata; family Japygidae; genus Catajapyx; species Catajapyx aquilonaris. Next base: position 48,859 of record KZ538385.1, read on the forward strand.
GTGCGGCTCTGGAGACTCAGAGTGATACTTTGGCCCTTGGAGTTTCCCACCACTTTGCGTGAGAGAAGACACATTACCGTGTAAGGTCAGCGAATACGAAAACAACTTGATCCCGAGGAAGCCCCAACTAGGGGCTAAGCGTCCTGCCCACTATAATTCTCAGAACCAGTCAGCGGAAAAACGCGGTTAAACTGAATCCCCCTCCGATAGTGTCGCGAACTTCGAAAAAAAAAAATGCGAAACTTCGCAGTTCCCAGTTCAAGAAGAGAGTTATTGAAACCAGTTTAAAGAAACAACAGGTTGCAGCTGGGGTAAACAGCCCATAACTTCTTTTCATCTGTCAGTAAGAATAACTGAGCTATGTATAACAATAACTCTGAAGAACCTGTTGAAACTTTTATTTGCGTGAAGGCTATTCCAATAACTAATGTTGTAGACTGCAACATTATGTGCTTGAATTGTCTTCACCATTATATTTATAAAAAAAGTTGTTGCACGAAGCGGATTCGCGTTGATATATCTATTTGCACTTTTTTTTTTTTGCGCGCGCAGAGTCGAGGATTGCGGAAACTACACTCGCTTCCTTCCATAATTCACTGTAATTAGTAAAGTGCAAAATAATGTTGTTTTTTTATAATAAAAAAGTACGTCCTTAAAATGATTGTGGGATGAAAGCGAAGAATTCCAATATTTTTACTGTCTAGTTTTTGGGCCCGTTTCCAAAATCAACAGAGTCGCAACTCAGGAGTTTGTGCGGAATTTCTTGCATGGGGGTGGAGGGGTGGGGGGAACTTGAGAGCCGAATTCTAGGAACAAAAATGAGTTGCTAGGTGCAGTTAGCCAGTTACATTGCTCCGGGGGCGCAAATGAAGTAACTTGTTGACGCAGATTGAAGAGCAGCGGGCAACTTTACAAAGTATTGGGTTGCACTGTTCAAGTCAAGAATCGGAGAGCACACCCCCCCGAACATGTCTCAGCCTCCCCGCCACAGGGATACTTTAACCAAGTTAAACACAGGAATGAATTCGTAGAATTGTAAGCAAAGTTTCGCGAGAGTACGGAGCTGTGGGGATGGGTAAGGACGATGGGGGGGGGGTGTCTAAAAAGGCAAAAGTTGGTGCGCTTTTGTGCCTAGAAGGAAATGAAAAGCAGAAGGGCCCTGGCTGCTTGTTGCTTCCTTATTGATAAAGTTTTAGTGGGGGCTTGGGGAACCCATGAAGCACATTTTCCACGACATATTCAGAGTGGAATCTGCGGTTTGCACCGAATCTGGAGCCTCTTTTTTTTCTGTTCCATTCTCTTGTTTCCCTCCCTATTCCGGGAGACGAATAATAGCTCTGGAGAATAATGGGTGCGACCCGATTTTTTTTCTTTTCTTTTCGCGCACTAGCTCCGAATTGGGATCCGGAGTAACCGGATCCTTCTCCTGGGTGACACCCGAGACCGCTGGCTCTTCATTGATACGGGCCAAAGCGGAGTAAATCAGAGTCGGATTGTCTCAAACCTGAGTCGATCAACTGAGAAGGCTGAGAGAGAGAAGGTTCAATAATTTCCGGAGCCTGAGGGCGAAAGTGAGCGGAATCTCTCCTTTTTTACCCCCCTTGCCTTTCACGGGGAGCTTAATTAAAATTACTGCCTGGCACACACTTAGGATTAATTTGGTGGATAGGATCCTACCTATCTATCTACGTTTCTAAGGGAGAGGCTGAATTTTCAGGCGACCCCAAAAAAGTTCGGCCGGGAAATTCGGGAAATTCGACTACGGGTTATTGAATTCGACGGTCGTGTTTGAAACTATGTGTAAGTGTAGCATGTGAATGTTATAGGAACTATCCGCGATTGCTGATTGTCATTTATTCGTTCAGGCTACTGGCTCGTCAGGAAGAACCACAATTGCTTTTGACACCAATAAATCGCAATTGCACAGCAATTACTATAGAGAATAACATTTTAAATGTTACTCTAATAGTATAGCATGCTGTGACTGATTTAAATATTTTTCGAAATTTTAACCCATGTCATGTCCGCTCCAACTATGCAACATGTAACGTGGCTAGTTGAACATCAATGATGAATATTTTTTTTTTAATTTAGTAAAATTGTGGTTTTTGGGATCGATATTTCAATACCATGGGCTATTGATAGCATCAGTAGCGGGCCATTTGTCAACAATGTGTTTTGCTTTAGATGCCAATATTCGCATTACTGCAGGCCATTATTGGAGGAACTAAATTACAGACCACTTTTATTCCATAAATGCAGGCACGTACAGGCAAAATTGTATCCGGTCGTGTACAGGGTGCCGCAGAGTTACCGCATATTTTGATCGAGTTATTTCGAAAATGCGTTATTTTATTAAGGTATATGTCACTGCGGACACACGGCTCATCATTTTGCCTGCTTATCTTTGACATGTTAATGTAGCTACTAATCGCAAATAAAAAATATTCCAACCGAGTGCACTGTATACGGGGAAAAATACATGCCGGAGAGATTCCATTGGCGCATAGCACTTACATTTCACCTATTGAATATTTGGGCAACACAGATTTTCATTTCCCCAGCCGATGTGGGGGGGTTTTGGGTCGGATTTTCGAATGTCGTGCATGCGATTTGCTGCCAGTCAGCTGCTAATGCACGCTGGCATTAATACGCAGTGGTTGGAGCGACTATAAAATAGTCCGATGGGTTTATAACCTGCATTTTATTGTGCGGGTTTTGCACATCCAGAGGGCCAACGCTTTTGCCGGCCATGGGGAAGTGGGGTGGGTTCAATCAGATTTTTTTTCCCCCCTCTCCCTACCATATACAGGGTGGTCTGTGAGTTTTCAACCGTGTGCCTGAAATGTTATGAAGCACCCTGTATATACGCTAGCCGTTCCCTCCCTACTTTTTTTTTCCTCGTCTTCAATAGTGAGGACTCGACGTGAACTGTAATTTCTTTCATGGAGGGGTTGGAGCTTTTTGAGAGGTGAGGGTGGGGTTATAGGGAGGTTGGGATGGCGGGGGTGTTTTCCAAGATCGATATAGGAAAGAGAAGGTGAGGTAGGGGTAGGGAACCGTTTCGTGTTGTCGGTTGTGAATCGTCACGTTTGGACGACGCGCCCGCCTCGTACACTCTTCCCGAGCGCGAAAAAAGAAGCTGCTGAGTAAATACAATTGTCTTGATTATCGACCGTTAAGGCCTGTGTGACAGCTGCGATTGCATCGCGACTTTTTTTTTTCTCCGACTGTTTTTTAGTCCCCAGCAGGATAGGGCCCTTTTCAAGTGAGGGCACCCAGAGTGGAAAAAATACAAAGTATTCTTGGGAGAACGGCTAAGTGATTATGGTTGGAGGGGGGGATGAATGGGGGACGTCTTAAGAGGCGACAAAAATATTGAGGGGGAGGTTGAGATGGGCTATTGTGTGGGTGCATATAGTTTTTTTCCCCCTCTGTATATAAGAGAGTCCTTAATGGTGCTCTGGGAGGATTTTTGTGTTCAAATGCAGGCAGGGGATGTCGAGTGTCGTTGTCGCCTTTGGGTTTAATTATAACGGAGCGAACGTTGAAAATGTTTTTCGGTATTTTATTCTGGCAGTTTATTGGGGATTCTGCTCTAACAACGCAACTTTTTTTAAACAAATCTACATCGCATGTGTTACAGCTATAGAATGTTTTATCTGGCCTCATCCTGTACCCGTCACGCGTATAGTCGTATGTCCTCCGGGTTATTTGTCGCTTTGATAATATTGGCAAATTTTGACGTCACGCCGCGGAACAACAGCTGCCACCAGCCAATTAGCGAAGTGTCCGCATTCCTGACGCCTTCATTGCAAGTTTCCATTTGTTCTGACAGCACTCGTTGATATTCCGTTCTCGGCTGCCGACCTTCCTTAGCTCGGATTTATCCTGCACATTAGGCTTCAATGCGCACCAGAGAGGCTTACGTGAAGCCATGGAAAGCCAGGATAAAACGTCAGGCTTTAGAATATGCAAAACTATCTGTTCGGACAAGTGGCCTTGGTTAGACCTGAACATGCAATCGATAGTTTATTAAAATGTAAAACGATGTATGTCATATTTGATTGTAATAATTGACGTTAGAGTTTCGATTGCGATAAGCTATTTTTGTACAACTTTTTTGTACATTTGATATCGACATGTAGATAGAAAGATATGTATGTATAACTATGCTCACGTTGCAAGTTCACCATTGGAACTGAGGACTTTTGGTAGTTCACTGTCCTGTTGTATATATATGACTCGTTGCTCGAAGGTACATGAATGACAGCAATGGACCATGTTGGATGGCGTCCTCTTTTCACTCCAAACCGTGCCCTATGTTTCGCTTCATTATCAGCCCGGAATTTATACACAGTTTGCCTCCACAATGCAGGAACGCAGGGACTGTCATTGTGCTGGTAAACTAACTGCGCAGTTCCAATGCTAGCTGGCTCTCATCACATTCACGTTAAAGAAAAGGATGTGCAGTCCATTTCCAGCGTACCAGCCGTAAACCAAGCGCCGAGTTAATCGCAGGCATCAATCACGAATCAAGTTGGACCGGACGTAAATTCGGGCTCCATTCAGGCAAAATCTGATGAGTGGTTAGCATGGCTGTTGACGGGAACATCTGGAGAATGGGCCGCGGTTTTGCTGATACTGTCCCTCTTTATCTGCCAATGGAAAAAACCGGGGGGGCCCGCGCGCAGCAAAATAGTGCGAAACAATTTTAGAACCTGGTAATTTACGGGTTACGCCTGCGAAAAGGACATACCTTCCAGCAGTTGAAATAAAAGAGTGGGAAAACGCACATACCAACTGATAAGACGAGAGTTGCGCATCAGTTTGTACCCCGTATATTTCCACTGGAGTTAACGAGCGTCAGGTTGAAATAGGTACGTACATTTTTTTTTTTCCAGAGGGTGGGTGGGAGGTGTTCCCCCCACCAGTCCCAACCATGCAATAGCGGTGCGGCTTGGTTTGTATTTAAAAAAAAAAAAGCTGGCAGCTGAAAAAGCGGGCAGTAAAATCCGGGCAAAATGACGCGACTCGGACGTGCGTCTGTTAATGGACATTGTGCATAAAGAGACCGGGGAGAGATCGGGTGCAGATTGCTCCCATTCCGCTTCGCTTTTCGCTGGGAGGTTGTCAATATACACTGTACACACACATGTCGGCAGCGAGTCAACTCCACCCGTGATTTTATTATCCTTTATTTATCGGTTCTGAAGGGGGGGCGCTTGGCCGCGTTCGAATCACTGATAAGCTGGGGGAAAACATGGCTCGGGGTGGGGGAAAAAAAACACAGGTTATTTTCCATGGGCGATTGGGCAAGTAAAGGTGAAGTATTGGCAGCTGCTGCGGCTAAATCGTAGGTGAATTGCATTGTTGCTGGATTTTTTTGGTCGTGGAATGTCCGTACACTTGCTGGGGCAAAAGGCACTGATCGGCCGATGTGATGAACAAAGGATTTATGTTTGGTACCAATTTAATTATTGTCTTTCTTTTTCATTTCAGATATCGCTTTCCTTTCTGGTGGACGCCGTTCAAAAAGTAAGTTTCCTTTTTCATTTCCGGCATCTGTGGACTTTGATCTGCTCTGTGTACTCTATAGTGCAGCCGGCCTGTAATGTGCCAAGGCGGTCTTTACGACTTGGGACTGGCGGAAAACGGCACAAAAAGGTCTTCAAGTAGATGGCCGGTACCGATGCGGTTCTGTTGACAAGTCTTTTGAGGCAACCTGAAGTGCTTCTGTACTTTGTGGAGGCGGACGTGCGAGGAAGAGGCGCGGTGACAACGGCTGGCTGTGAGGGCACAATGACGACGGTCTATAAGAGATTGCGCATTGTCTTGCTAAAAGCTCCAGAGCGGCGGCTCTTGGCAGAAGTACGAATGCCGTGTCATTGACTACCAGTCGTGATTGTTGTCAGTACTTGATGCACGGTCGATAGTTAATGCGAGGTTAAGATATGTGATGGAAAGTCTGGAGCTCCCCTGAGGGAAATAAAAGTGGGTATGAAGCCGTAGAAAGTTCGAGTAATGCTTGATTACAGTTTAACGTGCTCGGTGTTTACGGAATGAATTATTACTCACCTAAGTAAGGGTGGTTCATGCAGTGATCCACAGAACTTCGTGCATAATGCAGCCTGTTATGTTGAAGGTAGCATTTTGCTCAAAATCAGGATATAATGATTTCCCAGTACTGGTTATGGGCTTTCTTTGGCCGGTGCCAGCCTCCAGCTACTTAATTTGCGAATTCTGGATATGCAAGCTTGTGACGTTGTGTATACATGGTGAGTAGCTATACCTTAACGTGACAAACAAATTTGAGCGATTCAATATGAAGAGCCAACGTCGATCCAGCCTGGAAGGAAGTGTAAACCATCCTCTTTTTTTCCCTCATCTTCATCGCATATGTACACGCCACTGGAAAAGGGGGCCTTACCATGAGAGAAAAAAAGAGGCCGGCATTAAATCGGATCCCACCCTTCGCAGATCGTCAGAAGTGGCGGCGGTTGTTGATCAAAAGTGTCGCAATTTCGCAACGACTCCCGGCGGGGGCAACACAACTGGAAGCCCGCCTTTTGGGTCACGTCTGGCAACATAAATGTCACGTGTAGTTCAAAGGGAAGGCAAAAGTGGCACCGGAGTCGGGCGAGCCCGAGCAAATAAAAATCACTTGGAGCCCGTGACGCCGACGACAAATGACACATCATTGAGCGGCGCTGTCCGTTATTATAATCGCCCTCCAACTACGGAGCACGTTCAGGGGGTGGAAGCTGGAGAGTTGCCCAGAAAGTGAGTCGGAAAAAAAGGAAGGATATAGGGGGGACGTCAAAGGAAAGGGAAAAAAGAAGCCTATAGGCCCTACCAGAAAAGTAGCGAGAGAGACTGCCGAACAAAAAGGGAGGAAAGGAAGGCGTCACAATGGGAGAGATGACACGAGAGAATCGGATCGGAAGTGGAAAGGACAGTCGTCCGGGTGGATAATTTTTGGTTGGCTAAAGCATTTCAATAAAGGTTTCCTGCGAATGAGATTCCTCCGGGGGCCTTGTGTGAGAGGAGGGCTTATCAGGGGCCACTTTTGGCAGCTATGTGATGCTATGCGAAAGGGGAGGGAGCACAAAAAGGACCAGGGGTATTGTTATTGGCTGCTCACAAGTCAGTGGTTAACAGTTGGAGGATTTAAAGCCCTGATGAGGTGAGATTTGGGAAGGTTCTCAGATTGTCAGTATTCCAGACACATTGTCCATATACGAGTAAAATGGGTAGTCAGTAACTACTCAAAATGTAAAGTGCATAAAAATATAAACTTGGGGCAAGTAAATATAACTTTTATGCAGATAAGTTAATAAATATATTCAATCAGGTGAATAGGCTACTGTAGATGTGTTCACTTACCCTGCATGAAATAGTCAAAATTTAGCCAAAAACTACTAGAAAACAGTGAACACGTTAATGCATAAAAATATTCACTTGGGATCTATAGGTAAATAAAACTGATGCAGCTAAAGGGACACTCCATTCAAAAAACAAGTTTGGCTCTAAAAGTCGGGCAAAAAATCCTGAATCCGAAGGTGCAATCCGTTTTTCGCTACGCGGAACGGTAATCCCAGGGCGAGGGGTCAAAGTGGGGAAATTCAAATAGTGCTCTAGAAGCTGGCCGTCCGCCAGCGACGCCCTCGGGACCTTGGGAACTGGAGGGCTGCTCCCGCGTGCCCGCGCGCTTAGGCCCATCCCAGAGCGGTGCAGCCCTCCAGTTCCCCTGTTCCCCGCGTGGCGGCGCCACTTATGATCCCTTTTAGCAGACGACACACTTTGACTTCTCGCCCTTGGATTACCGTTCCGCGTAGCGAAAAACGAATTGCACCGTCGGATTCAGGATTTTTTGCCCGATTTTTGGAGCCAAACTTGTTTTTTGAGTGGAGTGTCCCTTTAAGTGAATAAATCCGGTGAGTACGGTGTACTGTATTTATTCACTTACCCTGCATAAACCAACCAAAATTTCCCCATAATCTACTGAGAAACAATGAAAGCGTTATTACCTAAAAAATTCCCTTATAGGTGCATGAATTTTATGACGTATATTTTTTGCATTCAAATCTCTACATGAAGGAGTTGTAAACGTCTCCCGTGATTCATGCACCTTAATGAATATTTTTATGCATTTAATGTTTTAAATGTAATGGGTAATTTACGTACATAATGTTGCTGTAACTTCTGGGCTACCTGATGTTGAGTTCGAATGTAATTGCTTTCGAGGGACTAATGCAGGGTAGACCAAACACGGACGTGTTGCTTCAGGGATGCAACGTGACATCCGAACCTTTTGCGGCACATATACAGCGAAATGCCCTTGGAGGATATCAGGCCAAAAACGACTGCAAATTAAGCAAATGCTGACATTTGCTAAGTAGCTGGGGAAACGGCTTCAGTTTGCGCGACATTCTGTACCATGCGTCAAGTTGAGTGGCGGAGGTTTTGTCAGGAAGATCTAAATGTGGTGCAGACATGCAGGGCCCCTGGTATATACGCATCAAGATACATAGCCTGGAGCACAGGCATGCCGAAAGTGCATTTTGGAAACTTGAAAACAAGATTTAGGGAGTGATCTTGCGTTCCGAGCACATAACAAAGAATGGAAAGGGGGAGAAAAAAAGGGGGGGGGGGAGGGGGTGGAAGTTTGCTGAGAACATTTTCTTCGCACGGCTCACAAGCCATAACCTTTGCACTCTCTACATCTACAGTATATACTGCACATTCCGAGCGAACAATGGAAATGGCTTAGTAGGCCTACCGCTATATAGGATGAGAGCACATTTTCTGGCGCAGATATCCGTCATGAACTGCATAACAAAATCCGCTTTTTTAGAACCATGCGATGTGAAACGACAATGTGAAACATGAATAAAATCGCATTTTAGGCATCGTATAACATACGGGCACGAACTGGAAGAGGTCAGACTGCTCTGGAAGCGATCTGGTAACATTATAGACGAATTTTTATGAGCTCAACCGAGTGCACACCTATACACTCGCGAAGCTCCATTGTTACGACAACTAAACTGCCAGAGTTGCTCCACAGGGGCCAAAAAGTCACACTTAGCCTTTGAGGTTCGTTCCAGAGATTTGGCAACGTCGCAAACGTCGGCCATTTTGTTTCCCTAAGCGTAGCGTTGGAAATAAGTACAGCAGCGCAGTACACTCACCATATTATCCGGCGATAATGCCAACTGTGCAATCTGCGCGAACTGTGGTGCGCACTCGGTTGCATTAGTATAAAAAAAAATCATATATTGTACCATAGGCAACATATAGCAAGAGTATAAAATTGTGTCACTGTGCATCACAACACGGCGTACACAGACCCATTAACTGTAGTTTTGTCACATTCCGGTACAGTGTGCGCTTGTTGTTGTTATTATTCCGACGCGCGCCATGCAGTAATGAGAGCACAATACGCACTGTGTGTGAGTCTGCATTGACTCTTCTTTCTCGCCTCGTACAGTTACCGGTATGACACACTAGAAATAACAGTGATCAGGCGAATAAAAGGCGCGGTCTGTTTAACAATGGTGCTTGTGCATTGTGGCCTGCAAATGAAGCGAGCACACAGGGCGACTTAAAAACAGGGCTGTCGGCCAGAGGTCGCCCGCGGGTTCAATCGGGGCGGGTAGGCCCGGAAGCCATTGGTCGTAAACATGGCTTCGATTTTAATCAACTTGTTTGTTGTGCCTCTGTGAAGTGGTCGCTGTAATTATCGGAGGGGGCAGGCTCGCGACCGCCACATCATACGTGCTGGGCACTTAAGTGCTTGCTAGGCATTTTGTCAGTAACTTATGTTGACTTCATTAGGGTTGTTAATTCAACCGGGCCTCATTAACCTTTCACTTGCAAACTTTTTTTTGCCCCCCTCTCGAGTACAGGCTTCCAATAGCAACAACCGGTCATCCACCTACCCGCACACACACACACAAGGATATATAAACATGTGGGCGCCATGGAGGCGCCCGGGACCCCGTAAATTAACGGCGTTACCTCCGTCGGTTTGATGACTAATCGCCGGCCGTAATCATTTCATAAAGGCGCTGTTATCACGCAAAACGGGGCCCCATTTTCGGCAGGCTTGCAGGAAGAGGAGGCTTCAATAGGCGGTAATTAATGGCGCGCGGATTGGGAGGGAGGAAAAATGGGAGATACAAGCCTTTAGTCGTGTGTTATGGACGAGGGAAAAAATGGAAGGGGGTGGGGGGAAGGGGAGGAGGAAAAAAAAAAAAAATCAAGTCGGCACGATCGAGCACGAGTCTTCCCCCTCTGGTCATTCATCATGGGAGCCCCCAACTTACAAAGGTATACTGTTGGAGCAAGGGGGTGGTTGTAGCCGTAATTTATAGGGGTGGGATTGCAGGTGAGGCGTGTGTGTAAGGCGGGTCCCCACGTAATGAGTGCTGGGTTTCCGGTAACTGTGCTGCTGTTTGCTGGCCCCTGGCTCACGTCATTATGCAGATAACTGTCGGAGGGAGACCCTGCCTACCCCTCCCACCCCCCAGAGGGGAATTTATGGTCCTACGGTCACTGGGGTTTTCATGACGAAGTGAAAAACCTAGGAAGGAATGTCGGTTTTCGCGTGTAAGAAGGGGGTTGTGAATGCGAGTGGGGTCTGAATTGTTTAAACTTGGGAGTGTCACAATAATGCTCCCTAGCTTCTAATCGTGTTACCAGATAATATTAAGGCTCCAGGGAAGTCCAATCGGACCATCTGGATACGAGTGAGTCATATTAAATAATGAGAGGGGAAAGCAAGCTGGCCGGAAAAAAAATGCGGTATATATGAATTCACTGTTTGTTTTAAATTAGGCGTATTATAACATGCACGGCCTGCTGGTTACAGTAGCAATACTGTAATGTCATTTTTAATGGTCCACTGTAAGTTAGGAAATGAGAATAAGCGATTAATGGAGAGTTTATTTGCATTATATAGAGAGATTTTCTGCTCAATTAAGTGCTTTTCACTACACTATTAGCTAAACTTCTTTGTAATAAAAATGTACTCGAAGAAGCAATTTTCTGTTAATTTCAGTGAAGTAATACAGACAACTATAGCAGCATTACTGAGTCAGGTGAAAGCGACGAAATTTCTATCGGAAAAAGAAATGGATATGCGATTGAAGAACTACTCAAAATAGTTGAGAGCATATTGATGTAGAATGATTTTTATGGCAGATTTTAGTTAGAAATTAAGTAATTCGAGGCACCCAAATTTCAAGGGAAGTGGCATTTTGAGCATGGTTACGTGTCAGATGCATGGGACACTAACTACTTAGCATTGAAAAAAAAATCTATATAGGAAGTTTTGTAGTTAATGGCTAGCATTGTTCAAATATGAGCCACTGCATTGAAGTACACTATATGGCCGTGATATAGCTTCTCACTAGCTTCGGGGCAGAAAAAGGCTATGAGAGGAGCTTTTTTTTTATTGGAAGTCTGCATTATACAGCTGCGGAAATAATAGCATTACCGAAACCAGTCATTCAGGCGAACTTTTAGTATGGACATGATGGCAATGCAGCACATGCAATGTACGAATTTCTATACTGATTAGTAGGCTAGCATAACGATCCGGTGTCGACCATGAGTAAAAATCTGCGAGCTCAGGCGTGGCAATTCGTCTATTGCGATTGACCTGTCGATCGGGGCAATATAGTATGATAACGCCCGGACAGGTTGATAAATGTAGCTGAACTCAATTCGACACGTGATTGTTGCTCTTCGGATCATATTCTGGCCATTATTTTGAGCTGTCCTTTCTCCTCCCCCTCTCTGATATACTTTCTCGCCACACTTGTCACGAATGTTTGTTACTTCTTGGAAAGTTGTCATTAACTGTAATCAGAAAAATGTTAGTCAGCCTTGGAAGCTCGTCTGTACTTGGAAATGAGGCCTGTGTTCCAGCACATAACTGCGTTCTCCTTATCGCACATAATGTTCTCAAGGATGTGGGATATGATAATATGACATTGTGATGTGTGATATGATAATAATTTTGAACGTTCTTTTATTAAAATTATTAAAATAGAGAGAAAATGAACTTGTTGGTTGTGTCTCGGTATGCGTTTGGCTTAAACATTTTTTGGGACTTTATCCTGGACGATAGGCTTCCCTTTTAACAAGAGAGGCGTATGGGTAGCTCTTAACTGTCAGGATAATCTTAATATGGTCCGCTATTTGCATGAACATGGAAATGAATGCATCACGCAGGTGACCAACGCTGCTGAATTATGTTCATTAAATTCCTAATGTGCGGTGTTGTTTCCAATTTTTTAAAGTTAATGAATAGGCTAACTGTTGCTGTAAACATGCTATAGATTCGGATAATTAATGCGGGGATTAAAATTCAGTCAGAGACCTGTTACATGGCTATTTTGAAAAACAACTTACCCTTCCATAGTTCCATCCCCACTTCCCACCGTCCCATCAGCAGCATGCGGTTTTTGCGTCGGAAATCGAGATCCTGGCATTATTGCACTGTATGACTGCTGGATGTTTAATTTTCCCGCACAGTGGCGTATGATTGCACCGTGAACAATTCATCACACTATTTTTTTTTTTGTCGCTTATATTCAACTTTTAATTAACAGTCGCGTCACCTGTACCTGTAGGGGTGACAAATGTCTAGGCAGCATCCGGCAACTGCATAGACGACGAGGAAAGCCACGCATGACTGTTAATAGGCAGAATTTTACATTGCACTACAGCAGAAAAACCGTCGCTTCGGGGCGCGGATGGGGTGGTGGTGGGGCAGGTAGGAGGTCTTGGTGTCGGGGTTGGGAGGGAGCGATGTAGACGCTCCGGCCGACAGCGACACCCACCAGAGGCGCTGCCTCCACGCACTGCGCATGAGTAGAATTCGGGCCAATAGGAAGCGTTGCGGTAACCATATACGCCGGGCCAATCAGAAGGCTTGCACAAACAACGATTTTAATAATACAGATGACGCCACCAGTACGACACCATTAATGTCTAGTACTGTACTTTGTCGTCTGTGTACGTGTATGCCAACTGTCTGTATCAACCGTTCAAAAAGAATTGTCCCGTCGCGTCGAGCGGGCAGCCACGCGTCAGGATGAAAGGAACAATTCTTTTTGAACGGTTGATACCATCGCTCCTGTTTGAAAAAAAGCAACTCCTAATCAAAACTGCAAAAATGTGTCGGACTGATCATTGTTGGCTCGTTCTGCCGTTGTCGAAATCCAAACAAACCCCGCGTATCTGCCGTCTACAGTATTGCGAAGAGCTTGAGCATAGCCGCAGCCTAAATAGTCCGGGCGACACGGGCTGGAAACCTATAAGTCTCTATCCGGGGGAATCCCGGGCAAGGTTTGCGAGTGAGTGTGCAGCAGCCAGTAGGACCCGGGCACAAATCCGGGTGTTCCATTATGGGAAATTAGCTTCCGTGCGGCTTGTTCGTCCCCCCCCCTCTCCGCCCAGCATCCCTCAAAAAAACGAGATCCGGGGGTGATGAGTCCGCGGATGCCGGCGCCGGAACATTACTAATCCATTATTATAATAATACGGGGGGGCCGCCCGGAGAAGCCCCGATGCCGCCTACCCCCCCGGTCCACACTCTCCCCCGAGGACTTTTTATAGCTTATTAGCACCAGACCCGAAAGACATAACTTTTGGCCGTCCCGAGGTCAGGTCCGTGCATCGTATTCATAACTACGGGAGCCTGGTGGCTTTTGTCTGCTGCCAACCTACGTTTATGACCCTCCCTGTACCTGCAAGCAGATAAAGTGTGGTGCTTCACCATTGAATTTGGACTTCACGTGAGGAGGACAAAACGCGCCCAATTGCTGCGGCGGCACCGTCTTTGAGTGGTGCTAACAGTCACCTAGTTCTGGCAACCCTGATGAATCATGGCGGTCCAAATGGGTTCAGCTTCTTAAGAAGCGCGTGCTTTTTTTTTCTCATCTCAACTTTTTTTCCCCCCTCCCAACGTTTCCTTATCGTACCAAAGAGGGTTGAACGTCGCCGACTTGATGGGACTCGCTTTGTCACCTCGCACTTTTCTTTAGTGACGTTAGTTTTCAGCCACTTCACACTTTCCTAAATCTGTCGGTACAGAGTTCCATAATTCAGTCTGGAGGAGAGAGAGAGGCCCTCGTTTTGATCACGGAGGATGGTTGCAGCAGGAGCAATGAGGTGGAATTTACTAAAGGGCTGGGAATTTTCTGATGACAACAGCACTGGCGGTCATGACGGTTGAATAGCTGTTTATGGACTGCAAATGACTTGCATGTTTTTTTATTTCAAAAGAGCGGTGGGAACGAATGTTGTATGCAGTTGGTGCGAATCACTGTCTGTAGCATGGACACAGAAAGTAAGGTAATTGCCTTGTGAATTTATGCAGCATGCCGTAATTTTTTTTTGTCAAAAAAATTGTTGCCTTTGACAGTATTTTGCGTGTGTGTAGGATGTATAACCGCACCTGCCTTTTTTAAAATAAAAAAAGTTTCTAAGCGGCTTCCTCTTTTTAACCATGCCAAAGGCGAAATCGCCAACTGCAAAGTGGCTTAGGCAAAATAGCATCATATCGCGTTACCCTCTCCATCAGGCTTGTTGTGATTTCGCGATGGAGGATGGAAAATAATGCGGATCTGTCTGCAGAGTCATATCAAGCTCGGAGGGATATGACTACAGGCTACACGCAAACGGGGGGTCGGCAGAGGTAAACAGCCTGTTGTAAAATTAATGCATAATGGCTCCTCCTACAGAAAAAAAATCCCCTTCATTTTTTTAGCCCTCCCCCATCTTAGCCTGGGACTTAATTATTCTCCCTGGCTCCTTCAGCGAGAATCTCATTACCGGGAGTGAGCTTCCGGTTTTCGGAAAGTTTGTGAAATTTCCGTTTCGGATGGGGGACGCAGAATCTGCGCCGTGGTGTATCCCCAGATATATCTGCGAGAGAGGGATGTTGCTCATTTCGGGGGGATGTTGTTGACGGAAACTGCCGGGGATTTCTAAGAATAAACCGTTCCTCCCCAAAGCCGCCTTTGACAACTTGTTTGTGCCACCCCCTCCTCCTCTTGTAACACCCACCTCTGACCTCTTGAACCGACGTTCCTTAGCCCAAGTTGGACCATCTCCTCCCACATCTGAAAATTATCCCCAGGTTGCATCATCCGCTCCCGAGAGAAAAGCTCCACAAAAGCCAATGTAAACGAGGAGTCGTCAAGGCAACTGTTTGGGAGGCCCCTTTTAACCAGGTAGGTTTCGAAGTAACTGCGGATGGAGGCTTTCAAAAGCGACGGTCACCTGGCTAACGAGGGTTTTGTCGGAATGCCCTCCTCCTCCATTCCCATCCAGTTTGCCACCAAAAAAAGTTTTTTTGGGGGGGAGAGTGGGTGGGGGTAGATCGATCCGTATGACGCAGACTGGCGGTTTCGGCGGCTTGATTTGGTGGCTGGCAATCGGCGGCCAAAACTTCAAGTCGTGCCCTAGAGATACGGCCTGTTGCCTGGGAACCAATTATTTCCTGCCTGCCTTCTACTCCTATATACCTTCCGTCCGATTGCGAAAGGCCGAGGCCTAGAGTTAGGGAGTAGGCGAGGATTGTCAATTATATTCAGATTAGTACAGCCTGTATATGCCGGATAGGCCCGAGCAAAAGCTCGTCGAGTTGTAAGTAGGGATTTGCGAATTTGGAGTAGGGATAAGGCAGGAACATGCGAATGCAGTTAACTCTATGGTTCTGCGGTTAATAACGGACTAGATAACTCTGTCTATAGTTTCTAGGGTCCTTATTGAGCCTTGGTTATTATTTTTGCTCCTTACCTATATCATGAACGCTTATCAACTTCCTGCACTTGCTTGTAAGTGCAGTGTTTTAATAATTGAAGTACTCGGGGATTATTATATTTTTGAACCAAGCCGATTAATTTTAAGCAGTACATGGGAATACTGTATAGTTGATTTTAAGTGCCATCCAAATTATCTCCATGTTAAACCACTGCATATGCGCCATTTCCTATATTATACTCGTACTTGCATGTATAATTTTATACATTCCTATTTATCCCTTTTTCACCTATACAGTATAGAACTACACTCATATTCACCCATGTGTATTTCGATACACTTGTCTGTTCATTTCTTACATTGCGATACTTCTCTGTACATTACAGTATTTTTCAATTAATTCCTTTATATTTTTATGCCTTTCCGTTTGCTCCTATATACATTTGTACTGTACACTGGATTTCCGTCAATAAATTTTTACACCGATTTCTTTACACCTACTGTTCTGTATACAGGGCATTGTCCAAATGCGACTTTCAAGATATGGTTTTATGGAAGATGTTGGAGATTGTTTTCTCCGGAAACCAATTTAAATTGTTCGCTGCTTTTTTTTTGAACAATGAGTCTCTTATTCATTACTGATTATTATTGCTTCTCTTTAAACCGGTTGTTGGTGCGAACTTTTTCTTAACCATTTCCTAATATGTTCAAGAGGTAGAATCACCCATTAGGCACGAGGAACGCGGATTTGACCACGCCAGCGATGGGTTCACATTCCGCTAGGTGACATCAAGTGACAAGTGACGGTGTTTCACCCAAACCGCAGGGCTCATATAACATGTCAAAGTCGATATTCATGGCACATGGACCATTCCCTAAGATTTGGAGGGTAGAGGGGGGAAGAATGGGGATATCGATTTCCGTTGACATCCCCTACAAGTGGGATGAATGTCTCAATTGGTCATGCCCAGAGAAACGTAGAATTGCGTACAGTAACAGTTTTATTTCACTTGAGAGGAAAAGGGGAGGGGGAAAAAAAGCGAAACGGATCGTACTGGGCCTCCCGTAATTGGCTGAGGTACTTTGGGTTTAAGAGAGCCGCATTATACCGGAATGAACGTGAAATAGACGTTAGGGTGGAAGACTCTTCAAGGAAGTTGCTATGGAGACCAATCAAATGGCTGGAATCTTTACTCTGTCACATTGAAGTAATTAACTGCAACTTCGTCATAAGTAGTTTCAATTAAAACTTCTCAGCCCGCCTCTCATTTGCATCTGAAATTGCAGCCGGCATTTTTTTTTGAAGGACCCCCCAAAAAATGTAATTCTAGAAGGGATTGAAGGAAAATGCAAACACGACGATTTGCAATTACAGCTTGGCATTTGCATGTCGGGAGATGTGCTTGTTTTGTTCGCAATTTTATAGCAATGAATTGAGCCACCAAACCGGCTTGTGACTAACCACCGATTTGTAGAGGGGAAGTGTCCCTATCCGGGCGATAAGCAAATAACGAGGGGTTGGCTTCCCCCCCTAGCAATGACCCTTGGCCATGAAATTCCAATCAATGCCATACACTCCCCAACCATTTACGAATCTTTTCTCTCTCTCTCTCTCTCTCTCTCTCTCTCTCNCTCTCTCTCTTCTCTCTCTCTCTCTCTCTCTCTCTCTCCCCTTGCGAAATAAGATTCGTATCTGTATCTAATCGAGGCAATTTGTTCTGGCGGATCTCTCCCTGTTAGCAAAGTGCAGCTCGTTCACAACCAACCCTACCAGCAGCCCCCTCCTCTTCTTTCTAAGGCAGCTCAATTTCGTTAAAGGTCGGCGACTGCAGCATTATGCTAATGACCGGCCATTTTCTTTCTCTTCCACCCCCCACTCCCCATAGCATTCAAAGGAAAATCTATAACGATATGTAGATCAGCGGGCTAAAGATGTTCTGCTTGGAGAGAAAGCCGCTCTTCTCTTTTTTTTCTGTCTCTTCCCTATATAGGAGCTTCCTTGGGTGCCGCTTTCGATCATCCGATTAAGACCCCCGGAATTTCTTTAACCGCCATTTTTTTATGGCTCAAACTCACCGGCGCATTATGAAGACGGCTTTAGTCGATTTATTTTGAGCATGTCAGCCATAATGATGTCATTTCGGGTCATTTTTGGCTCCCTAATGAACGCTTTAAGGGGGCTGGGTATAGAGGATTCTTTTTTATTGGGTATGACAGGGAGTGTCGGAACATGTTAAAGGTGGGTTCAAACTACATAGGTTGGTACAGATTGTTAGCAGGATGTAGAGTGCTGATTGGCTAATGGTACCGTTTTGAACGTACGATACCGTCATCAGCATCACACGCTCTAAAAAATATTTCACACTGTAAGGGGATTTTTGGAAGAAACATTCCTTGGCAAACACTATATTCATCTATCAATTGAGTAAAGGATGTCTGCCATTATAGATGTCGGCACGTATCGCGATAAATTTTACTGAGCTTGTTGCTAATATTAGATGAAAAAGTGAAGCTCACAGTTTTCCCCTAATTAGATCCCAAACTGAGAAATCTATGAATCCTCTTTTGCATTTTTTTTTCAGCTTCAAATTGACAGAAAGTCTTATAGGAGCAGTGCAGTACTGTTATGGCCTATAATTTTTTTTCTGACAATTTCACTAAAATTATTGCGATCCGTGCTGTCACCGGTCATGGAAGACATCCTTGGACTCATATCGAGTGAAAAATGACTAAATATAAAAATCTAATTTTAAGGAGAACTTGAATGAAAATTACTCAAATTTAGCCTGAAATTGAGAATTCAGCAGAGTTCATGACCAGATCCAATTGCGCTTTTCACTGCTGTGAATTGTTGAATCGCCAATTACTAACAATGAAATTATGATAAAGCTGTATAATACGAACTATAGACTATCTGATATTTCAATATGTGCTACTATAGACTGCGGAACTGTAAAACAATGGTCTTACGTACAGAGCGTTCATTGTGTCCACTCCAGCGGTTAATTTTTTCCGTCGTAGCGGAAAGGGTTGTAATAATTTCGGCAAAGCCCTGGTTTCGACCAGGAGTGAAGATTAGCGCCGATATGATTATCATTGATGAATTCTACATCGCTCACATTTTTTTTTTTGTTTTAATTTCGCACACTCCCGTGCAACTGGGTCTGGAAAATTTACAATGCAATTTTGCTCTCGTATTAGAAAGCTGTAATAATGCTAATGAGGGATTATTTCTCCTCTGGATCTCGATACGCGTTCCAAAATTACACAAAAGGTTTCCAAATCTGCGCCATAAAGCGTATAAAACTCCTGTGAATAGGGGTCCATTACTCAGACGTGAACGACATAAAGGGCAAGTAAATCAAAACCGGCCTCCCTTTATGAGTACTGCAGAGTCGAAGCTGAAAGAAAAACGAGCGGACAACGAAATGTATTCCGGCCTCCAGGCTCTGTACCTTTATTTTTTATTCGGGTCGTACTTGCACATAACCGTTGATGAACTGCATATGATTTCTCAGACTACTATGATATTGCAGCAAACTTGTCTCCGCCGAAAAAAAAGACGTGCGTAATATGCATGTAGGGGACATCCTTGTTAAAAAATGCAGCCTGCATTTTTTGCGTTCCGTTATAAAGATGAGGACCAGAAGAGAACGGGGGGGGGGGGGGGNAGTATGCGATATAAAACGCACCCGGTGCATATTCCGGACCCTTCCTGAGGCAATAAAGTGGAAGAAAAAAATATATATATAAAAGGGAAAGGTTTGGACTCGAATTTTTAGCCGACAGGTTCCTATGGTTTGGAACCGGGGCTATGAGACATGAATATATTCCGGACCACTTGTTCCGGGTATGGGTGTCGGGTGCGGGGGAGAATTTCACCCTTTATTGTATTACGATTTTTTAATCCTCTTTCATAGTACGAGGGCATAAAACACAACCCGGTTTTTTTCTGCAAAATATGTTGGCAGTGTCAGGTAATTTACATCATTAGCACATGCTGCTTACTGGGTATGTCAGTTCGGCTTTCACGTGGCGGGGGGACAGTGTGGTGGACAGTTTTCATGTTTTGTAATAATATTGCACCCTGATATTTGGCTGGCCATGGAGGGATGAATGGGGTCGTTATTGCGGTGGTACAACACTGATTAAACGTGTCCTGCAATTTTAAGGTTGGTCAGTTCCCGGCTGCACTACCGGGTGTTTCAATAAAATATGGACCTTGTGAGTACAACCTTCGAAGCAAAACCCCATGCTATAAGTCCGACCCCTTCCTCCACGACATATGGGACGTAATAATGAGTGGCGTCACATTCATGATTAGCCAGTTGGCAGCCATGATGTCACCAATTTGGTAACCCCATTTTGTATACTGCCAGGGGGTCCAGTGGATGTGACTGGCGAGAAATTGGGAATTGTTCGCTAATTGTCGCGTTGAACGGGCTCTAGTTACACAGCAGCTGTAATCTGACTTGGGCAGCACTGACGTCACTAACCCTTAATTGTTAGTTACATTGTTATTGTGATGGCAGTATTCAATATACAGTACATTTTGAGCCGGATTATTTTTCGTCAATGGGCAGTGTCTGTACCTACATTTTCGCTAGTAGGCTGCTGTTGCCGATATCTGACATGGTTCCGACGCCTATGCAAAATAGCGTCAATATAGATAGCCAATCGCTTCAGTGCAAATGGGTTGGGAAGGCCAATCACCGAAGCGATTGGCAACGGCAACTATTATTACCTTTGGGACATCCTGTATAGATTGGGATCCGCCACCACAAATTTGCCCTCGTGTCTCATCAAAACTTTTTTTTTTTTCGGTGTGGTCCCCATCCACTCCCCGTCAAAGATTGGATGAGTTAACGAGTTTCAATCAACTTGTGGCCGGCATAATGATTCCGGCGGGTTAGAGCGCACCATCCGTGAGATATACGCTGGGGGCCGATTATTTACATGGAGGCCATCCCCCATCAGCTTATCAAAGTCCGTGGACTTGGGAGGACATGTTGCGTGGATTTTTCTTTTCGCAGGAATTAGCCCGGGTTGTAATTAGATCGAATTGGATAAGAGACATCTTGGGCCCCGGTTTTTAATCCCAGCAGACAGGCCTGAATTGTAAATGGTGGGTGATCTGTGGAGCTGCTTATTTTCTGGGATAAGTGTGATGGACAGTTCCAGCCTCCTGACTCCCTCGGCCTTTTAAAAAAAAGAAGAGAAAAATCATCCAGTATGCAAAATGTCTGAACTGCGTCTCTCCCGGGCATGGCTTATCTCAAAGGCTGTAAAAGATGCGGATAATGCAGACGGGGGGCCGCCTGGCAAAAAGTTTTGCAGTGGAGCCAATCGTAAAACATGTGGAAGTGCAGTTGTGCAGCGGGCGTAATAAGGCGGGGTGGCTGCAAAACGAGGGATAATTACAAGGAAGTTCCGGACCCGACCGACGACTCTGCTTAGCTTTATCCCTCTCTCGGATTTTTTTTTTTTTTAAACTCGGGGGATGGAGCGTAATTAACAGCAAAAGTACTGTTAGTGCGAGTATGTTTTAGAATGCACGGGAGTGCTGGGTGATTGAAGTGAAAAAAAAGAGGGGCCTGTAGTCGTGCATGTGGCTTACAGTCGCTTTAGAGCAGGCTCGGAGGTTACGTCACGTGGTTGTGTGAATGCACCCGCAGAGACCAGCCAAAACGTGCGTTGGAAACAAATTCACATGTATATAGAATTGGCATCTGTCCACGGTGAGTCATCAGTATAGCAGTGAGACATTTTGTTACACCCTGTGTTTGAAGCGGATGAGAATTTTCAGGTAGCAGATCCTTCACACTTCATAACAATATTTTTTTTTTTCCGCTTCCAGCACGCTGCTGTATATTCCTGCCAAACCGGACACTTCTGCATGGTGCGAGTGCATCCCAAAAGGCTCATCCATCACATTCGCAAACTGCTAGTTTAACCCACCTCTACCGAGGGCGGGCTTCAAAACAAGGCGGAACCAATCGGGAAAACACAACAACGGTTAGTGTACTCGCTCACTGCAAATATACGAGTGACGCTTGGGAGTTGGCTGCATCAGGATCCAAGTAAAGCATCCGAGGCTATGGAGAGAAAATATAGGCTGCATAACCTGGATTATTGCGGATTTTGCCAAGGTGTCAAAACAAGTGTACCAATTTACTAAGTAAGCAATATGTATGGGCTTATCAGTATTCCGATGCATCTTAGAACAGTAAGCCTAGTTGCATTACTTGTGTGTAGTTAACTACCATTACGGTTTACTCCGGGAGCTAATAGGATTGCAGTACAGCCAATGGTTTTTTTATCGGGATTTACGGAGCATCCCCCCAGTATTTGGTATGTATTGGCTACTTCTCACCCGGCTTGAAACACTGTTGCGCCGCTATTGATCCGGCGTAATTCTAGTGTAACACCTCAATTTTAACGGCGACTTGAGTCTGGCTGCGAATGCCAGGCGTTCACCTGGCAACTGCCAGCCCATTCTCTCTCACCCGTTTGCACTTGTGTAGTTTGAATATCGAGCAGGAAGGGTTTGCGTGATATACTATGTATAGATGCGCATGAGAATGGGGGCAAGTGTTGGGGATATGTTAGCTCCAAGCACCTTTCCGGTTGGAGGTCCAGTTCCATGCAGCTGCATTAATTAGCTGTAGAGGCTGAATTCATTATTGCATGTTCATAGTCCTTGCTCCTCATTCAACAACTTTCCAATTTGAGATCCATAGCTCGGTTTTTAAAAGCACAATATTTGCAGTGTAGGGAATAGTTTGCAGACAAATCTGGTCTATCCTTTGATCCGGATTTTTTTTTACGAGGGGGAAAAAAGAGAGGGGGGGATGACCCTCAGGGAATACCGTATGAGGTCACGTCTCCCTATAAATATTCCTCAAGTTCACTCCCAGCAGATCATCCTTTGGACCGCCATCATCCTCAAACCCGCCCCTTAATCTGGATCATTGGCATTTACATTTTACAAGAGCCCAACTCCCCAACACTTTCCCAGGGCCCATGGACTCCCGAAAATTCTCTTTCGCCATCCCCCCCACCCCTTCTCTGAAAGTGAATTAGAAAACGGGGGAGAATGCAAATATGGCGAGGTAATAAAGCGCTCCCGGAGTTTGTGTCCTCGCCCAGCAGTTTTTATTACTTTTGGGAAAAGCGCGGGAGGGATGGGGGTCGAGTAATGCTGGTGGACATTGTAGAGTTAATTTTCACGTAACCCGGTAATGCAACTTGAGGGGGGTGGTGTGTTGTTTACCTTGCCAAGTGTGCGACTTTGCGAGAGGGGTAAACAGGGGAAGGGTTCCTTGCCCTGAAGTGATAAGAGCTGTGTGCCTTTCCGGAGGAGCGAGGTCAATCCGGATCGTGTTGCGGGGTCGAAACCGCGATTAAAAGGTGGTCTGGGCCTGTCTTCGAAGTTTGGAGGGGGGGGGGGGGNCGAGGAGACTAATGGCGGGAGAGGGCTTTTCCGGAGAAGTATTTTCATTGGCTTATTGCAGCTCCCGGAAAAGGGGCATTGATTGAGCCAATGACCTGGAACGGAATTTTGGGAGGACAGAGAGAGCGGTTTTCATAATGCTGGAGTTTTGCACAATTTTAGTCTTGAAGAGAGATTTTTTTTTTTTTTTTTTTGCATCATCTTCCTTTGTAGTCTTATTATCGCTGATTGGAATCGTTTGTGCGATTGTCGCCTGAAGGATGAAACGTGTCTTATTGGGAGGAAAGAAGAAACTTATCGACAGCTAACGTGTAGTACAGCATGAAGTGAAATTTTAATTACTGCGCGTTGTTGCAATGGCCAACAGTATATGAAGATTGCAAAATAATCGACTAAAATGAACGAAAATTCGAGAGCCAGTGCACACACACCTTTCGCACCGCATTGCTGATCTTATAACAATGTGCAGCTTCCAGAGCGTTGTAAACCCGAGATCCAGCCGAATTAGGTCACTATTCATGGCAAAGGTTGTTAGGCTGTAACCCTCTTTTATAGGGGCGAGCCAATCTCGTTGTTACTGGAGACTGCTGCATCAGAATCTGCCGAGCCACGGTAATGAGGGACATGGTTTTTGGATACGCACATGTCAGACCCCTGGAAAACCCCACCGGAGTAAATGATATCCCCGGATTTCGTTTCCACCTTCAGGGCCTGTTATACACGGCCCCAGTTGCAGGAATAAAACCAGCTTTTCCAATCGATACATTTAAAACTTAAAAATATATTATGCAATATTTGCGCGGGTTACTTTACAGTTTACGCTACTTTGTAACACTAATTGGAGCATATATTACAAGGAGGAACTTGCAAGTTGTAGCTCTTGCTTATGGGGGGGGGGGGGGNGGGGGGGGGGAAGAGGCCTCCCATTTTCAAGGAGATCGATTAATTTAATTCCGTCCCCCTATTTTTGCACTCTCCCACTCCGGAGCTGGAGGATCACGTCTCCTTATACGCATCATCAGTTTTCCGGAGATCCTCTATCTGGTTCCAAGATCATTACGTCTAAATGAAGGAGCACACTTAAATTAGGAGGACTGCTCTTTTCGACCTCTCCGAACTGACAACCAAGTGGGTTATTTTCTGCCATTCCATTCCTCTCCTTTCCAGGCCCCCCTGAAGCCGTTGCAGTCTTTCTTTTTTTCTCTCTCCAGGAGAAGCTTGATGGCGGGTTTTAATGACGCCGCCAGGACAATGTCGATTTATCACGTTATTCTGCCGCCTTTCCTTATTATTTTTCTTCTTCCCAATCTCTCGAGTGTAAATGAGAAGGATGTTGCCCAGGGCCAGCGGACCGTCTAGTTTTTAACAGGATTGCGTCTAATGCAGTCTAATGTTTGGTGTCGACCGAGATGGAGTTTAGGGGAAAGCCTACCCGAACACATATATATGACTTGTTTTTTAATATTATTTTAATGCCGGCAAATTACCTGGGTATGTACAGTACGCAAAAAAATGAGTGTTAATTGGCATTTTCTTTCCAAAATCAGAATATCCCTAAGTACGTTTAAGTGAAGTACTGTATCACTCATCTCGCGGTAACCACATTCATCAGACTTGTTACGTTAAGGTGGCGGTATATTTGACTCCAAGCACCAGGGCCTTTGCCCACACCGTACCTCGCGAGAATGAACACAGCGGGGTTATCCCAGGGCGAATGCTGTCGCCGTGGAGATGTCATCTGTCTATCGGGAAAAAAGACCCAAAGTCAACTACAGCCCTATTTACTCTTTCGGTGTGTGCTCAGAATGTTGCATCATAGGAACGATACTGTCCTCATGAAATTCGGATGTTTTAACAGTGTAGTGCAATATTAAAGCAGGGTTTGTGTGCAGAGCCGTTTCTTTTTAAAATATTAAGCTACTTTTTTTTGGCTAGCAGAAAAGCAGCTAAATAAGCTGGTGTGGATCACCCTCAGCTTTATAAGGTGCACCTTTATAAAAAAAATTACAAAACACGAGCCTGTCGACGTACAGTACAGTTATAAATTGTCCGGTTCAAAGACCAACCTCCAACGCTGCTGATGTCTGAGAAAAATCAATATGAAATCACAATGACAACCCGGACTAACAATTTGTCAACACTGAGGTCACTCGATGGCGCCAATGAACCACCCCAGTAAAGTGCCCAGCGGTTGAAGGGGAGAGAGAAAAATCCAGGGGGGGTTGGTAATCTGCATTGTCGAGATGTAAATCCGTAAACGTTGGTTTTGAGCCAGTGGGTTCCATCAGGGTTATTTTTTTTAGAGGTTTTAATTCCTAGGTTGGAGGGGAGCTAATCGTTGACAGGCGTGAAATGACGTCATTGGTCCTCTAGCAATATTGATAGTGACTCACTGCTCGTGCACTCGACGTTTTGAATAACATTATTTGAACGATTTCGATTACACTGCAGCAAGGGTCGAAATATTCGGATGCAAAGGTGCCAGATGTCCACTCCAGTTGGTTATGATTTTTGACACGACTAAGCCCAATAATTAAAAATTAAGCACTCCAACGTCTGGAGTACACTTTTCACCTGGACAAAAAATTTAAGATTCGGCCCCTGCACTTTTTGGACCAGAAATAAATTTGTGCATTACTATTACGGTCTCTAGGCAGAATCCACGTATAGATTTTATTCCTCCTGAGATTTTTGACCCGGTCGACTGCACTCAAGCGCAGAGAAGGGCATAAGTGGAGGCGTGTTGGAGGGAAAAGAGAGACAGACCCATCGGCACTGGAGACAGAAAAATGACCCCCTGGGACGAACAGAGGGGGCAGTTTTTGGGGTGCAAGAAGTGGGGGCCTCAGCTGGATCCAAGAGGTCGTTTTGGTAGGGGGGTTCTGCGGTGTGTGTGCGACCCCCAGCCAGAATAAAACGAGTGGGAGGGGTCGAATTAAATTGAAATTTATTTCTCATGCTATAGGGGTGTGTGTTTGTTCAGGAGGGGATTGTATGTGTGTAGAGTGGGTGGGTTGAGAGTGGGGTGCAGATCAATGCCAAGTAAAGGGAGGGATGTGGACCAGGCAATATTGGGAACATCCTCGGGCGTCCCCCCTTCCCAATAAGCCTCTGGAAGGCTTTACGGCTGGTTCCGGTGAAAAGGGACTCTCTCCGGGACGACTGCGCATTCAAGGTTTCTCCCGGATTTTGGGAGGCTCACAACTACAGTATGCAACTGGAGAGGAGGATTCTCTTAGGGCAAACTGCACGCGAGTTTATATCTTTGTTCTGTGCTACTCGCTTTTTTATATTTTTTTAAAGGGCGGACTTCAGGGCTCGCTTTGTTTGAGGGCGATGCTGGACTAGCAAGGGTTCGTTTTATTTTAATTGTGCCGAGCTCCTTTTTCTTCCGAGGCTGATAGGATGGCCCTCAGCAGGGGCGGGGGAATTCGATATGGCGGAGTTAAGCTGATGGGACGCGTGATCAAATGGGCTGCCTGCGTAACAGGTTCGGGAAATCACCCTGTGACTGTGTTTTAAACGGAGGTTGTACATGATGAGATATAGTGACAGATAAGAAAGTAATATCATGTTAGAGACGTCATCTATGTAGTCAACTAAAGTTTCGGACATGGGTCATGGTGCTATAATCTGATTTTTAAAAACGTTTGGACCTTCGTTGTCATTATATACCCGGGGTCGAAATATTCGGATGCAAATGTCCAAAATTGTCACGTACACTCCAAACTGAACCTGATCCTGATTTTTTTTTTACATAGTTTAACACAGTAATTAAAATTTAAACACTACATGTCAGAAATTTGCGACCTGGACCAAAATTTTAAAATTCGACCCCTGCATTACGTTCGGAGGAGGTTCGGACTAACTGTAAGTGGACTTCATCAGGACCTGATCAGGAGATAGAGCAGAAAATTGCTACTTAGTTATGTAAATAACTCAAATTTGCCAAAAGTGGTGCGTTTCACTTATATGCCCACGATTTCGGCTACATTTGCGAGTTAACTTGCATTTACAGGGAAATGTGATGAAATTGATGGAAAGCCGCTAAACATGTATATTCGAATTAAAATTTGTACGAGTTTGCAATCAGCCGAATTCTGTCAGTCGCACTTTTCAAAATCGTCACATTTTTGTAGCAGACTATAATCTCAGTTGACAGCTCCATGAGTGAAAGTTAGTGAAAATTTATATATATTTTTTCTGCCAGATCTGGAGGGGAGGGCTTAGCCTTATCGCACAGTATTTGGCAGTATAACCCTCCCGATAACCGTATAGCGGGGCATATAGAGAGATGCCGAGGCAAATGGCCTGCTTTTTTTTTTTCGCCTTTCCTCTCTCCCCGCTTTCAAACTTGAGAGTTTGGTCGCAAGTTTCGCAGACAAGCTGAGAATCCCAAGAAAGGAGAAGCGTTTCTGTGCAGCAGCCATTCTCCCAACTGCCACTTGATGTGGATTAAACAGAAAATGGGGGGGACGGACTATACAAGATCCCAGGCCCGTTTCTCTCTCCTTTTCCTCCCCGCGAGAAATTGCGCCTTGCAAACTATACGGTAGAAGGTATAATGGAAAAGCCTCCTTCCAGATTATCGCAAACGTATAGCCCCTCCTAGCAGCAAAGGGTATTATTCAATTCCTGATTGAGCAGTTTTCGCAGCGGTTGGCTCCCTAAAAATACCTAGTTCCCAGTCATGCATACGGAGCTCAGAAATTCCCTTTGAAGCGAGGTGTGCATGACAACTGTTGAGCACATCCTTTGCACCGGTAAACTTCAAGAGAGCTTGTTTAGAAAATGTTTCAATGTGTGTTTTTTTTCCCCCTGAACGCTCCATGTCCTCGGGTAGGGAAATACACATGCATCTAACACTAACTTCCGGGAGCTGCATAAAACGGGAGTCTGCACTTTTCCACTCTTTTTTTCCACCCGTACGTATTACTGGTCCTGGCTCATATCCGTGTAGGCTGGGGAAGTTTATGTCCATCTCGTTTTCGCGCTGGAGGAAGCGGGCCATTTGTTCCCTGTTAAATGTCTCCTGAAAAAGCCCCGGCTCGTAGCATGGGGAGGGCCGTATGTGTAATAATTCGCGCTGGCCCCTGTCCCCCCACGAGGTCTCTCTCTCTCTCTCTCTCTCTTTTTTGCGTGTCCTCAGACACTTTTCGGTTCCGCCTGCTTTTCTGTGCCATGCGGTCTTAATCCCCAGGCTTTGTTTGCGCACTGGTTTGTGTATATATACGAGCACGGCGAGAAATTGCGCGTCACGGCGTCGAGTTCATTTGGCGTAAGAACTGCATTGCGCGATCACTCTCAGCGTCGTTTCTTTTTACGCGGCGCATTGTTGCCGGTTTGGGACTTGAAGTTGGTGTCTTTTCACCTATACAGACTGTGCACTGTGCAGATTTTACGTGCATAAAATAAATACGCATATAAAATGAAATGCGTAAAATAAATACGAACTGAGCGACACCATAAATTCTGGCCAGAGTAATTATTATTGTTGTTATTATAAGCGGTTAAAAACGGTGTTTTAATGAACGTATATTTTGTGTGCAATGATGATATAGGCTTTCCCGTAATGGCCCAAGGTACAATAATGGGTAGATGTACTTACGCGATAAATAATAGAGCCGATAATAGCGTCATATTATAACGGAAGAATAAACAATGTTTTAAAAGCCAATTTACGGACCTATTTTTTAACAATCGGGTTCCGCGCGGTTTGCAATTATCATTGCGTTGATATACCATTTGCTGTTATTGCTGATGAAAGTTACGATATTCGGAATTGGGCAGCAGTTAATTTCGATGTTATTTGCTAGTTCTAGTTAGTAATATGCGTATTTTTTTTCTCCTTAGAAGATCATGCTTGCAATCATATTTTTGGGAGTGTAGGCCGTTGTTACTTGTTTCCAGTCTTGTATACAGGCTTTACACCTGTCAAGAGTTTGTACTCTAGCTGCCACAAATAAATGATGAGCGCAATAAAAACATTTCATATCACCGCTAATCTGTTTATTTTTTTTTATTGTGACGCGCAGCACAAACGAGCAATATAATATTGTGTTTTAAAGGGATTAATTGGTGTCAGTTTGGCAAATGACAATGTTGTTCGAAGGCAGATATGAACCGCAATTATTAGCCTATTATCCCCTCTGTCTGATTTATTGTGGCGTATTATTCTAACTCATCCGTGAAGCTGTGCAAGCGTGTACTGTACCTGCCGTTAACCGTATAACAACGGACAATTTGACGCTATTTAGCATTTTTCGGGAGGCATTTTTATTGGTGAATTTCAAACTTAGGCAAAAAAACGATCGGGGATGTAATCCGAGATGGTGTTGATTTTAATTTGGGGGCCTTTCCTTCCGCTTAGGAACCGCCAAGGGGGAACGATGGGAAGTTGGAAACTTTATCTCCTTCTTTTTTTTTTTAACTTCTTCTTCTCCTATTTTTAAGCGCCTTTGCGAAATCGGCCGTATATATCGGAAAAAGATTTTTCTCTGCAGCTCATCGGAAGTGCTCGGGGAGCTCTTCTCGTCCAAGTCGCGCAGCTATCATAGCGAATATGCGCCAGAGGCTGAAAAAGAGGAATGTCTGGCTGTATTCGAGTCAAGGGATCGTTTTATTCCATCCGCCTCACCTTTTGCGACGCAAGAATTGCAGCACAGATTGGAAGGACGCACCAAGTTTTTCGCAAATTTCATCCTATATATCCTGGGATATATCGTGGGCCATATGCCCGGATGCAAGTTTTGATTGACTTAAAATTACTAATAATAAATAATATGAATTGATGACACACATTGTTACTGGGTACAATATATATTGTGGTCAATTGTGACCTCGTGCGAGCCCCTACATAAAGGGATCCTGTGGCTCGCAATTCTAAAAGTCCATCTTTCCTGGAACACCTTGTATGAAGCCATGAAGCGAAAGACCATGGATTTTTGGACTGTTTCCGATGAGCGGCGGCCAATCAGGTGGAGACGCATGACAAGGAGGATTAATGACTTGAAGTAATATTTCCGACGATAGCGTGATCGGAATGTGTGTGCACACAAAAGGAAGAGAGCCGAAGTAGGCAAAAAGGAGAAAAGCCTTCTTTTCGCATCGGAGAATTTATCATGCGGAAGCCTGCGTCCTGGAAGATCGAATCCATGAAATTGCAGTTTCGGAATGAGACGGCAGTAACTTTTTTCTCTCCTTCCTTCAGAAGTGCTGTTTTCTTCCATATTTTTTTAGAGGAGGGAAAGGGGGAGAGGGAGCAGAGGGAGTGAGGAGAGGGAGGAACCAGAGGGAAAAGTATATATTCCAGAGACATTTTTGTAGCAGCGTTTAAAAGGACCGTTAAGGAATGCAAAAAGGACATATTTTTTCTTCTTCGTAGCAGATCCGTCCTAGATTGGAAGTTTTTCATACATGTAGTTACAACTTCGTGATGCCATGTCCCAACTTTTTTTTTGCCGCTTCCTTTTTCTAGAGGGGGGGGGGGGGGGCCCCCAGGGGGGAAGTTCTTGATTTGAATACCGTGCTGAAATATCTAGCGTCGACGTTTGTGATGAATAGGCACAGGAATCGCATAACGTGAATTTTCGCTGCGCCAGCCCTTATATTGAGATGGACACCGAGTGCAGTTCCCATACCGCGGAACACGTTGGACTCCGACCCTCTTTTACTGAGTTATGGCCGGAGATGAAATATTAAACTTGTAATGCAAAGTATTGCTAACCACCCGGAATAAGAATGCACGGATTCAATATCTGTCATTTAAATGACTGCTCTTGCTCGCGCCAACTGCTGGTTGCGGAAGTTGTAGTCATCATATTTGGAGATATAAACAGCCATTCGATGGCTTTAAGGCAGGATAGGCTTATATTAGGGAACGTATTTTACTTCTCTTCACAGTACAGCAGTTCATGCACAGTATGTTCCATTTAAAATGTACTTTTGCCATCTACTTAGTATTGTGAATAGTGTTCTGTTGTAATAATGGATGTGAAAATATTGGCTATTGATATTAATGAAAGGCCCGGCCACCACTTGGACATGCACTGTGCTCCTGATTATCCGGCTTCGGATTATCCGTGCATCGCAAAAAAATTAATTAAAAATATAGTACGAAATGCCACTACCAGGTGGCGGGCGCACATGCTTCTCTGCACACTGCTGCCGCTCTCAGGGGGAAAGGAGTACTACATGCACGTTGGTGATGAATCATCGTGAGATCATCTAGCCAATTCTCTACACATGATATCTGTAGATACCTCTTTTCGCACTTGGAAATGGTCCTGTGTAAGCTTCTAACACCTCTTTCCCCTCGAGAGGATAAAGGCTGTAGACGCAGTGTCCGGTTATAGTTATCGGATGCGCTAATTCGATCCGATACGTACAAAGTTTGGGGGTAATAAAATCGGGCTATCCCAAGGATCTCGTATTTGGAAATCCATGATATAGGAGTGGACATGGTCGGGTTTCGGCAACGATGCCATTTGTCTGGGAATTACTGCGTTGGCGGGAGTATCTGTGACACTTTCAGCTTCTTCTTCTTCCCCTTATAGATCTTTAGGGGGCATTTAACTTACTTAGCGCGTCCTCGTAAAGGACACCGGAGAGCCGCAACCCTAGGCTTTTCTGTAAGGTGGTGGTGGTGGTGGTGGAAAGAGGTGGAAGAGAGGGAGGGGAATTCGCAAAACTTCTTCTTCCTTCTACCTCCAACCCAAAACCTTACTCCTGCTGCCTCAAATTGAAGCCGTTCAGTTTTGTTCGCCAGATTTCCAGGCTCGTTATCAGATCACAGCCTTGCATGTAATTATGGTCCTACCAACTTGGCTATATATTTTTCGTCTTCTTTGAAAACTAGTTTACTCCGAGATTTCTTGGGGAGAAGAGAGCCATAACTTACGAGGAGATTGTAAATTATTCCGCGGGACTGATTGAGCTACAGTTTTAACGGAGGAGTTTGGTGCAAAGTCTGAGATGAAGTTTTTGTTTGCGCAGGATGAATCGTCGTATAAACTGACATAATAATGTTACTGGCATGGTGCAAAAGGTGTGATAGTTTGTGCACCATCCTGTACCCTATATGGAACTTTTGAGTCATGCTCACTCGTGCTAACCTGAAAAACGAGAGCTTTTATAATTTAATACAAAAATCCCGATTCGATAATTTTCATACTTATCGGCAGAAACTATAGGGTTAAGTGAATTGAGACTCATGTATAGACTGTACTTGAAGTGGTCGCTTTTGTGCCAGTTCGGAGGCTCTGAGCGAGTAGTTTTAAATTACAGTAGTTGATTTAAGAGGGCTTAATTCTGCACGAATGAGTTGGAATGGCACTTGCAGTTACTGTAATTCCTGCGTAGACTCTGGCCTCGCAGTTGCAATGATGCCATTGACTTAGATTAATCCGCTCCTTTCAGTTCAAAACCTTGCTAACTATATACTCTCCTCTTGATACTGTATAACTCTGCGAGAGTCAGTCCCTGGAAAGTTTCCACTCTGACGGAATAGTCCTCTTTTTTGTGTGTAAAAGGCTAGACACTGCATCCATCGTCATGGTGCTTCCTCTCATTCAGCCGCATCCAACACTGACTTGTTCCTTTTGTATGTGTGTGGGTGTGTGTGTGATCCTGGCAATGTTCCCTGCCATACGGGGGGAATATTGATTACAAATTGTTCTGTCGCTTAGGCCTGTTGCATTTGCGGCAGTCTCTCTGGAGTCTCTTGTTTCCCCTGGATAAAAGAGGGGGTTCGAGTTCTATGCCGTGGCAGAACTGTTGACTGATTAGGTGGCCCTCATGTGAGCATCGATTCAAAATTTCCGGGATGGATACAACAGGGTGCTTCGTAAAGGGTATACGAAACACCCTGTTGGGTATATAGGCCCTCTAGAATTACGAATTTCTTTGGTGCGCCTCAGTGGTCGGATCTCGCCCAAAAAAAGATAGAAAAATGGCGGAGGCAGATGTAGGAAGCCATCATCGAATCCGATCACGTATGAAGGGGGCTCGATGAGGCAGAAATCAGTTTAGAGAGGCCCCGGGTTTATCCGAGCGAAGGTATATACAGTGGAGAGGGTGGGGCTGGGGGGGTTTGCTTCGCAGCCCAGATTTAAATTTAGACGTCGGCGGAGGAGGCGAACTAGGCCATAATTCGCCATCGACTTGCGAAACACGTTCCTGGCATGGCAGAAATGATGGACAATGTTGCTCTAAAACGAGCTTTTGGAGCTTGGTTTCCCGGCACTTAGCTCTACATTTGAGGCGGATTAGGCTGCTGGAGGACTCTAGGGCTTTTCCCCTCCCCCCAGCCCGCACTTATTAACCATGCAACAAATACGGGTCTAATTTCAGTTCCTATATCCGGTGTACTCCCCTAGGGGGGGCTAGATAGGGGGAGGGGGGGGGGGGTCTGTCAACCGGCGAAACATGCAGGTCGTGTCCTGACTTCTCTAAGTTGTAGTAAGTTAATTATGGATTTTTGTCATGAATAATTTTGGTAGTTTCCTCGCGTCGGGTCAAGTTTTGGCTCTTTTTTTTGCGGGGGACGACCTGAAAAATTAGCACTTGAATGGAGGCTGACTGTAACTGTACAAAAGTGGGTTTGAAACTGTCATAGTGCGCGACCTGTATGCGGACAGTGCTGTCTTAAAGTCATACACTCTCAGAAAGGGTTGTGTCAAAACCAATTGTCAGAACTACTTGCAACACTTGGAATAAGTTAAATGAAGTTTAGTAATTTTTGACCGAAATTTCGAAAATTCCGCAATATTCAAACCACGGTCATATACAAATATGGAAAATCGAGTTCAGTTATCAGTTCACACCCGTAGAGAGTGGGGTTGCCGCTTCGGCGCTGCTGTAATGTTTAACCGTGTGGCGATCCTGGCGGCAGATAAAGCCTTCCAAACCGCCAGTTAAAATTTGAAGACTAATAGATTTGAATTGGTGATTTGGGAGTCTCCGTCCGCCGCCAGTATCGACAGCAGCGCCGAAGCGGCAATCCCACTTCCTAGGGGTGCCGAGATAACGGCACTGGGGTCTCCATAAGACTGCGGGGTAGGAGTTGCAATGGGCTGATTCACATTCTCTCAAAACATTCCTAATCCTTCTGCATTCCAGCAGGTCTTCATATACGTAATACCTGCCTTATCGCAAGCCTTATACGATCGTGTTACGTTTTTCCACTGGCTGTCGAGGAGGAGTGCAAATAAGCCACGCACGTTTGAACCTCCCCATACAAAGCAGAAGTAGGGCTGAGATTGGCACATTGCATGCGGAACCAAGAGAGGATTGGCCTTGTGTGTTTATCGAGGCCGTATTTAGGAATATCGGAATTCATTAGGTGGACCGTGGGGGTGGTTTGGAAACCGATCACGCCATGGCCAAATTGCACGCATCCGACTCTTTTTATGGTAGCTTCTCTCTCTCTCTCTCTCAGGCCCTCCGTTCTAGACAGGCTCTTAGGGAGTGACTGTAAGAATATTTCCTCCAGGTTCAATCAGGAGTGATAGGCTAATGGCCTGGAGGGGCCTCCCTGAAGAGAACTGGAGCCCCAAAAGAGCTGCCGGACTTGCTTCCTAAGTGTTGACAAGGACCCGCCATTTAGGAGGAGAAGGTTACTCTCCGTTTTAATATCCATCCCATGGGTTCACAGGCCGAGAGTGCACAGGGGAAATGTGGAACCCTTTGAGTCAGACTGTCGCCCTGGTGGATACGGAGGCTTCCTTGATGAAAACGTGACACAAAGAAAGGGGGGCCATTAGGTGGTGTATAAAATGATTAAAAGTTGGGTTGGAAGCTGAGGAGGAAGTGGGGATTCATTGTTCGGTGGTTAAGCCGCTGCAAACTTCAGCATTAAAATAATGGGCAAGTTTATTTTTTTTTGTTTTTACATGGTAGCATCGATCCGAATCTGGTAAACACCGTTTTTGAACGTAGCAATTGGCATGCGACAATTATACGCTAAATCCGGATGTCATAAAGTTGTTCCGTGCTTTACTTGGCGTCATAGGAATTACCCACGGGTCTTTATTTACAACCGCGCAACTTGACCTACTCCACAGACACTTGTGTGGTTGGAAACTTCCCGGGTTTATTACGTCCTACTTGCTGGGTGCTAGTATTTTTAGAGACTGACACCCCCGCGCTGGTTTGCGTCAAACTTTTTGACTTGAAATGGCTGAAGGCGCAATTCATGATGAGATTGTTGAACTGTAGCTGCTGACACCTGTAACCGGTCGTGAATTATTTACACATCGAGGTAGTTAAACCTGGTCAGTGCTGTTTTATTTTTAAACACGATGCGCTCTTAGCAGAAGCTGTCAAAGTGACTACCAAAATGCTTGCATTTACAGTAGCAACAAGTGGGTAAGTCCTTGCCAAAAAACTATTTTCGACTCGGCGCGCATACTCGGATAAGATGAAGCGTATAGCTTGATTTTTGTGACACAGTATTACTTGCGTTGTTAATTTTTAAGTATTTTCTTACTGCATTTGTTCATTATTGGGAGTAGTAGGATTAATCTACATGAAGTGCCTGCCAGCTCTGGGTAATTTTGTGCAAACATTGCTTGTAGACACTTATATACTGATTCAAATTGAAGATATAAGATTCCGCAAATTACAGTCGGATCATTTCTAGATATTCGTATGGAATATTGTTATTAGGTGATTGACTCAGTTTGGACCAAAATGTGACTGAACTTTCTTCATTTCAGGTCTTCAGATGTTACTGCCCTGCAGAACTTGGACTGGACAGTAAGTAGTAGCCCAACTTTGTGAACCTAAGCTTAGGGCTTAGCTGTCTAGACTTGATCCGTCTTTTCCCGTTATCACTATTTTTTTATTTTAAAAAACTTCAAGGATGTCCACTGTCGAGTCGCGCGGGTCATAATTAAAACTTTCTGACCGTCCAGTATAGGCGTGGTCATGACCCCGGAGTTGAAAGCCGGAAAAAATGGGCCCCACTCTGGAGTTGGGGTGTAACAAACAACCCCGAGGAAGGGTCTTCGAGAGTGGTTAATAGGGTGAGGTAAAAGCATCAAGAAGGTCCTACGGGGGTTTTTCGGAGCCAGATGAAAAATGGGACAAGGAGCCAGGTAGAAAGGATGGACGGTTGAAAAACTTTCTTCTTTTCCCCCCCAGATAAGTGTGGTTGGTCTAGCCCGCCAGCCGCCATTGAAACAAAAGACTACCGCAAAGGCAATGTTGCCACTCCGGCCACCATTGCCTTTCGATCGCATTGTAATGTCCCCAAGGAAAAGGTATTCAGCCCCAGTAATTTGGATGTAATTCGAGAGTCGCTCCGGCTGTTGTGGTGACGTAATAATTAATTCCGGACCCTCTCTCTCTCTCAGCAGCCCAAGGAGCTAGGGGCTTTCTATGTATAAATCCTTGGAGGGTAGTGAAGCAGTTTCCTCCCCGGAAAGCCTCCACTGTTCAAGTCGCAATTCGGCCTTTATCAAATGTCGCAGAAGTAAAAGCGGGTGGGGTGGGTTTCACAATAGCTTGACGGAATAATGCAACGGACGTAATACTAATTTATCGCCGCCACTTTGCCAGCGTTGCCAGCCATCCATGAGGCGGCATTTTCGTGGGAAACGGGTAAACTAATAATTACCTCAGATCCATCTCGCGGGGTATATGTTTAACGAGCGGTAATTCCCCGCCCGAAATATTTTGAATGGGGGCGAGACACAATTTATTGTCGAGGCTAGGACACAACGGAGCCCACCTCTGTTTGGAGGCAATGAATAGTACCAATCACGTGGAAAACGAAGCTGGGAAGCGGCAATGTGAAGTCATGCGCATGCTGCAAAGAGGCTTTTCGTTGGGTGGAGTTGGGTGGGTGGATAATATGTTGGGGGAAAAAAAGGTGTGTTCACTGTGCTGAAGGGATATCCCCGCTTTTTTGGGTGTGCACTCAATGAGCCGATTATTCTCTCCCTGCATTCCAGCAGTGTTTCACTGGGGACATCCCACCGTTTATTAGTGCTAGGGGGATGGGTGATGGAAAGGGTGGAGAGTGAGAGAGGGTGATGCGGGTATACACACATGTTGGATGGGGGTAGTTTGGGTTCAGCTGGCCGCAAAGTCCCTCCGTCCACCCTGCCAACAGCATCAAAATTGTCATTAAAATGTGAGTGGATCAAAGAGTACCTCGTGGATTTGTGCTTCAAATTCTGTTAGGCTTCGGATCCAAAAAGGTTGTAACGCTCGGTGATTTCCAAACAGCATGGCGGATTTTTTTTTTAAACTGGCCATATCTGCTTTTTGTGGGTTTTTTGGCAACTGATTTTATTAAGGGTGTATCGGCGTGCCGGTGACATTAATTTGTGGTAACAGTTTTCGTGTGTTGAGGAATAAAAGATTGTGGTCAGGCGGCAACGGATGTTGGTGCGTGTTTTTATAATTGCGTGTTAGTCGGTGTTGACAAGTCTTAAGACGTAATAATTAAGACTGCCAACCTGTCACATTCGGTTTTGGTTTCGCCACGTCAGAAGGAGTTGGCGGCTCCTGTGGCGACATCCAGCAATTGAAAGTGACACTAGCTCTTGACTAACGTGCCATCTTGTGGTTAGCCTAGTGAAGCTCATAACATTTCCATTGTAGACAATATTGTCATCCATGTCAGGTCAGCTCTTTTCGCCCAAAATCCCAGCCTTTTTTCGTTAAAATATTTGAGAGTCGTCTGGCGAGAATAAACGGCATCATGGCTTGATGTGAGTGCCACCTAGCAGCTTCTCCCTCGGATTAAGTGGCGCTTTTACTCATGCGATGGCACGTGTTCCGTAAAGTGACACGTTCTTTCAGGCTCCGAGAATAATGGATGGCTTATATACTCTTTTTAGAGGGTGGAATAATGGGCGGCTTAAATAATA
>KZ538385.1:86987-132154 GCA_000934665.2 Catajapyx aquilonaris
CCCCCCCCCCCCCCTTCCTCCGGTTGTATCATCGCTCCTTAAACATGCTCCTAAACGGTTGGTAAGTCGACTGACTCCCCGGCCAGAGGACACACGCACACACAAAAAAGGAAGGTCCAGTGGTTTCTCACCTGAGGCCAGAACATGATAACAGCTTGAGTGGAATACAGGGGGAGGATCCTTTCTTCTTCATACAAATTAACCCAACACCTTGGTTGATTATAGCGGCTAGGGCTGCTGGGGAGTCCAGGGGATCCAATTAGCGCTGACAGCCTCTCTCTCCTGGGTCTGCAAACAAGGGTGCGCTTATGTCCCCGGACTTTGTAATATGGCGTACCGAACGCGCCCACCCATCGCCCCGGAGTTTTAAGGCCACTCCGGATTTATGTTCTCCATTCGCCATTTTCTGGGCAGTGATTGGGGGGAAAGTGGCTGATTTGTAGGCGCTAAAATCGAGCTAAAACAAATCAGGAGCTAACAATAAATTTGCAGAAAATAATGAGATAGAACAATTGGACGGTGTTATGCACCCACAAAAAGATGTCAAAATTGAGTTAAACCCAGGAACTTATATACACAAGGGATCGTACTTCATTCCGTTAAAATCGATATGGCGAAATCTGCATACTTCTGCCATAAATGACCGAAAAGGACACTGAATTAATTTCAGAGGTGTGACATTCAAATGCCCTTTTTTTTCTTCAAAATTGTTCTCGTGTGGGTTGGCTCATTGTTGCATAACACTGTCCAATTAATATATTCATTTACTCGAGTCTAATTTCTGATGCTGGCGGGACGTCACTATTGTCGTTTTGGTGAATATTATCCAACCTTTAAAACCCATACTGGCATAATCCGGTATTTACTTGTGTTTGTTCTCATGGCCAGTTATGATTATGTACTGGCACTCATTACACCTAATCAGATATTTTCGCTTACATATAATAGGGTTTGAAGAATGATTATTCTAGGATGATTTCCTGATTATCTCTTTCGAGTTGTATGCAGGCAAATTAAGTGATGGCATATGCCTATACTGTGAATACATAATCGGAGATTTACCCTAATTTGCACAACCGGCTCTGATGGACCGCTTCCGAAAATCGCTGTTCCAGCTAAACGCAGACAGATCCTTTCGGCAGGTGCTTATTTATTTATCTGGGCACAAATACGGCGTGATTGACCCCGAGGCTAGAGTTGCAATTAGCATCAAATTACCATTACACGGCGGGGTTGTCTCGTCACGCGTGATAGAGTGCGGCGGGGGATGGGGCTAACTTACTTGTTAGATCAATTTTGAGGAGTGGGTGGGTGGGTGGGGTGGGTGGGAAAGGCCGACCACAATGGCGTCTTTAATTTGGGTTGGATGTGGTGGTCCCTTCCGCCTGGACTCATTCGAAATTCAGGCTTCTGCCGCGATGATCTTACACAAAAGTATTTCCTGGGAGTACAAGAGTTGGGAGCTTGAAACTTCATCGCTCCGGAGAGAGAGGTTGTAACCCTCCTCCTTATTTCCCCCCCAAAAGGGAGAGGGGGAGGGGGGGGGAGTTCCAGCAGCTGCTGCCAGGAGAAGCCCGATTTGGCTTTAATAATTAATAACTGCTCCGTGATTGGGTTATTCACGGTCGGATCCAGTGCCTGTGAACACGGGAAGGATGTAATAAAGACATTGAAGGAGCGTTACGACCTGTAGGGGGGGTGGTTCTTGGGGGAGCTTTTCCTTTTCAAGATAGTCATTCCTCCGTGATGTAATAATAGAGTTGCCTGCAGCTTCTTGCCGATTTTTGAACTTGTTTTGTGCTTGTTGCTAGGGGCTGGCTTTTCGGTTGCGGTTGAGTGCGATATTTCCATATTCGTACCTGGCAGGTGAGGTTATTATTGAGGTAAAGTGGCGGTCACCTGCAGGCGACATACTACCTGGAGGTGTAAAAGGTTGTTTCAACTTGAATGTTTCCTTTCTCGAGTGCTGACGGTTGTATTGCTTGCTCCAGCAGGATTCGAAATCGCAAATTCCAAAGAACACT
This sequence comes from Catajapyx aquilonaris, assembly GCA_000934665.2. NCBI lineage: Eukaryota > Metazoa > Arthropoda > Diplura > Dicellurata > Japygidae > Catajapyx > Catajapyx aquilonaris. Next base: position 89,012 of record KZ538385.1, read on the forward strand.
GTCGCCTAAGCCGATCTGCATATCCGTCGTGGCTCCACCCCATGCAGCGATGCCACATTCCGTCTGTCGCCCCCACGAGATGGTCATCCACCCTGCAGTCTGGGGCATAAAATTGCAATAAACTTAACAATCGATGAGGGCGGGTTGTTTAGCCCCGGATATTCCCCCCCCNCCCCCCCCCCAATGTCCGCCTAGTCTTCTGGAATCGAGCCCAATAAGATTGAAATTAATTCGCGCGCAATCAGGGCTAAGACCTCTTGATGGATCCTCTGTGCGAGTCGATGTTGCTCCGACTGGATTTTAAGGGACAGGAGTTGGCACAGTGCTCCGGGGTTTAACTCTCTCATCCCAAACGACAAGAGGAGGAAAGCAAATGTAAATGCTTTTCAAACTGAAGAACGGAAATTGTTTGCTAACTTGTCGATCAAAAAAAAAAAGGATTTGTCTAAGGTTTTCTTTATAAAAAAAAACAGGTGACCTTGCTGCTGCGTTATTAAAATTAATGGCAGATGAGAGGTATGATTTGGAGCTGATTATACTTGATGACACTGAGTGCAGTTTATTATAACGTAATACCGGTCCTTAACCCGGGCGCACAAAAACAGGGGTAATTGGATTGGCAACTTATTTTCGTGACAGCGTTCACTGACAAGTTAGTTTATGCTTCGGTAAATTTTGAAGGGGGGGAAAAAATAGCGGCACGCGCTTCTGGAAAGGTAAATTTTTGAACTATGTCCAGTTTGGCACCTATGTGATGAGACGATTAGGACTAATTATTGGTATCCGGTCAAATTAGCTGTCTTGCAATGTTGACGGCATGACGAAAATGTTCGTGGCCTATCTGAACTCTCAGCAGTCCGGCAGTGGGGTATGTAGACATACTGATAAACCATTATGTAAGATAAATACACTTTCACCTTCCCGAGTGTTGCTATATGGATTGCCAGGGTCAATATGTCCGTTTGGCTTCCTTTTGTGCAAGATATGCAGAGAGAAGCCTATTATAGGCGGGCGACTGTGTAATGAACTCCCCGGGACAATCGGCGCAATGAAAGCCCATAATTGCAACTATAATTTAGGCTCGCCAAGCTCTCCCGGCGCATGATTTGTTGGTCGGAGGTCAGCAGTTGTGCCCTCCTTGGCATTCTATTCCGGGGGCTCCACGGTTTTGTTGGTAAAAGGTGTATAGCCATGTCCCAATTAATCACCCAGGCGCGCGCTCTCTCTCTCTCTCGGCCCAAGCGTTTTCGCAGGCTCTCTCCGGCTTTAATTTCGCAGATATTAATCCGAAAGGCACTCCAGTAAAGTATTGGATCTAATTACAGCGATACATGTTCCAAAAATATATTATTCTTGCTCGGAGGCCCGCGTTCCTTTTTCTGTTCCGCATTTTGTAGGCCTAAGCTATGCGACGGGAAAGTTATTTTAGGGTCCGGAGTCAATGGGAGACTAGAATAATATGTCTGGCGGCAGAATACCAACGCAAGATTTTTGCGGTGTCATTTTGCCCCTTTTCGTGGCCCGCCGGTCATGAGCGCTGTGGAGAGCTGCGAAACTCATAATTCATTGCGGCAACTGTGTGTGCAGCCGCTGTGTGTGTGTTTTTTGGAGAGGGGGGCGTGTTTTAACAGCGGAATAATGGATTCGTAATTAGACTGTGGGCGGCCATTTTTGTAGCCGGGAGAGAAGGTTCGGGATTGGCCTTTCCAACGGGGGGTGGCCTTGAGGTTCAAGGCCAGTCGTGGGCCAATAGGATGTCACTTGTGAAGGGCGAGTCATCACCTTAACTCATCAACAACGTGTTTATCATCATACATATCGATAGTCTGTTTCTCTCTCACTGGTTGTGAATAAACAAACATCACTTCCACCTCTTGTTCACTGACCGTGTACAGTACTTCGTGACGTCATGTGGAAGTATAGCTGCTCCTAGCATATATACACACCCGGGTGTGTAGGTTAATACCGCTGTCTCCTTGTCGGATACCCGCAGCCGATTGCTTGTGGCAGCGCATAAATGACTAATCATGGCTGCCAAGCGTGCCAGATGAGAATAAATGGACTTTTTTTCCTGCTCAAAAACCTCCCGAATTTATTTGATTTGGAGCGACATTATATACGGGACGAGAATTCGTTCGGAACCTAATTTTGCGCCTCGCATCTCAGGTGCTTTCCATTTCCATAGTCAGACAAGAGCAAAAGGTGAGATTAGACCGCAGTGGCAGGTAACATTTTGAGGTAGGGGGGGGGGGGNGGGAAATGTCGCGTTTATTTTCGTAAATTCAGACGTTTTTTTCTGCAACCACACATCCTTTAAAAGATGCATGGCCGAAAACTCCTTCCTTGAAAGGTCACACTGTATAATATACAGTTGACTTTCGTTAGATCCAGTCCGCCTATAAATAAACCAACGCAATTATTCCGGCCCGTTGCATCGGTATACACTTCGGGTCATGCATGCGGTTTAGAAAATGTCTCAAGCCTTTTTTTCTTCTCCACCTGACCTAATTTATTTATTAGTCTCAACTTTTGCAGAAATCGTTATTTAGCTGTTGCATTCGTTGAAAATAGCTGCTAGTTTGCGTGCTGGCCGAAAAAAGCCGACCAACTGAACTTTTCCGCGACCATTTGTTTGACCATCACTTATTATATCAATAACCCAACGACAATTATTTTTAACCGGTTCGTATAGGTCATAGCCTTTTTTTGGGGCAAAATAGGATCGAGTGGTCCTGTCACTCTCGAGCACTATTTTTCTGGTTTATACCGTACTCTTTTTTTCTCTCTCTTTCCCCCATGGCCCGGGGATTTGTAAAACCGAGTTGGGGTCCTCTTCAACATTCACTGCTGAGGAAGCAGAAGAAGCACTCTGGCCCGATGGATCAGGTCCCATTTTTCGGGTAGCCGGGGACAGGGTCACGTGTACTCCCAGAGAGGGAGGCCAATCAGAATCCAGGCAGCCCATTTAGCTTCCACCTCGCCTTCCGCTCGCCACCAATATTTGTCCTTTCTGCTGAGCGTAATCGAGCGCGACAAAAATTCCCAATGTGCTCGTCCGCTCTCCGGAGTGGCCTCTTGCCAAACATCAAGCACGGGCATAATGTCAGCTTGGAGGTTGTTTTTTTTTTGTGTGCAAAATTTTTTGGGAGGTTCGCTCACCGCATTATGAAGCTAGATATAAACAAGGAGGGGTATTTTGCGAATTTTTCGGACAAAAGAGTTTTTAGGCCAGTCCTGCGGAAGGATTAGGAAAGAGACGTTGGTGCATTTAAAGTACGGGTGGGGAATGAGTTTTTTTTTNGGGGGGGGTACGTGGTGATTGATTTATCTCTTGGTCGCTTGGTTCACGGTTGACCGGACGGGGGAATTATGCGTATGTGCAAGGGACCAGTCTGGCTTCCAAGTCAGTCACCCTGGATCAGTCCGAACGGTTTGTTCACCTCGTTGGATTTTTAATGGGCGAGGCTGGTTACAGGGAACTAGGAGAAAATAATTTAGGCTAAATCCGACCAACATAATTTTGCATAAATCTGATTATATGTTAATTACAGTTTCCTTCTGGAGATAATTAGAAGTTATTGGCTGGTGCTCGGTCACTGTCAAGCGCCAAGTTCGGCAGCGAATATGTAAACAACTTTATCTTTTGTAATTAAGCCAAACCAGTATCAAACTATGCTCCCTTTTCGTTATTCACTCTCGAATGGTCCATTTTTCAGCTCTCAACTCCCTGAAAAAGAACGATAGGGCTAATGTGCATCTGTAGTAGACGAGTCACATTGAATTACGAGCCACTCTTTTTTTCTGAATGTGACCGTCTTAGCCCCGTGGTGTTTTGCTCGGGGGAAAAAAAGAAGGATAGTGACGGAAGCCTTCTTCGAGAAGACGTTGTCGACGAACTGAATTCATGAATAAAAGCCTATCCTCCTTCTATATATACTGCCATATACTATATATATGCCGTATATCTATAGGTGACGGAGGGAGTGATGGAGGCTCGTTTTCTATTATCCTGGCGCCAGAAATGGGTCAACAAGGGATTGAAGTTGGCATCAAAAGTGCCCTGGGAGTTGTTGAGTTCGGGGGAGTTGTTTGGTGTGGCGGGGACTTATCGTTAGGATCGAAAAGGGTTGCCAACAAAAGGGGGCAGCTGGAAAATGGGGAGAGAATGCGAGGAAAAGCGAGGGGTGGGTTTGTGAGAGAGGAGGAGGAGGAGGAGGGGGGGGGGCATCAAGCTGTGACTAAGAAATGGTGCTGGCGCCACCGCAGACGGCTTTTGCCCTCGGGTCATAATTGCCATCCGTTGTATAGAAGCAAAAGGAGGGGGGAGGGGGGGGGGCTGCGTATATTTTGGAAGTTATGGAGGGTCTCTATTCAGGGAGTCAGCTCCACCTACCCCTCAGTAAATGGGTTTTGAATAATTCAGTCGCAGTCACTATGCTTTGGGGAGGTCATCTGCATGTGTGGATGTGAATGGTAAGGACCAGGTGTACTAATCTATTGATCAGATGGCGTATATTGTGTGAAATCACGTGACACGACACCCAAGGCGTCACCTTTGTAATTATAACATCACATGGAACATTTGGAAGCGATCAGCCAAGGTGCTAATGTTTGTTATACTGAATATCTGCTTCATCTGAGAGGTAAATGGTTTGTGCTCACCTGAAGGAGAAAGTTAGGGTTATCTGCGCGGGTAGATTAGCTATAAAAAGAATGATTTAAGAGTTCGGCGCGAATATACCGATTTGGATCCGGATTGCTTTTGACGTCAGACCCTGGTGGGCAGTGCCATTTTTTTTAAAACTTGAGAGTGATCTTTATCGTGACGTAACGTGTATACTTCGGGTGGATTGGTGTTCGGTAAACACGCTCTCTAGCGCAATTTATGGGAGTGGAAACGCGGACTATTATGTTGATGTGAAAGAACGATCTGACGTCACACCAGCCATGTTTTCTGAGCATGCGCAGTAGTATGCTTACAGAGCCATTCGGGGATCGTGATTGGAGGGAAGATCCGGGTAGACGTGACGTCAGAGCGTTCTTTGGCTGTGTACTCGAGCCCTGTCATTGAGCGGTCATCTTTATTACTCTGTGCCGCCTTGCAAGGATGTGTATGATGTGCTACCTGCAATTTTGTGTACAAATAAGTATTTCCGTCTTTGACTTCAAATCTGGCCGATTACATTTGAGCAAAAAATGATGACAGCCACCCCCTACCCCATCACCCCCAATTTTCACCATCAACGTGGTGGCACCGATTTCAAACCCCTGTCCTCTCCATTTCAGGTCGCGCTAAGCTGGCGGCCGTGCGTCAACTCCGAGGTAAGCCATCGTAAACTAATTACTCGTCGGGCTCACCCCCGAAACGTCAGTACGTCGTCTCTATTTTATAAAACCGCACTATCAGCCAGATATGTTGTGGTGCCATGGAACTATAGTCGTGGCCTATGGTGGTGGTGGGTTTTACTATAGAGAGCGGGGTGGGGCTTGCGCGGTAGCCCCAATGAGAGCCTGTAGAGATGCGCTAGGGTTCAGTGCGTGACTTGTCCTCAGGTTTGGATGGTGTGCCTCTCTCTTGCTACCTGCAAGAACTTTTATATATATATATATATATATATATATATATAAAGAAGGTAAGAGGACTTGGGAGGAAAATGATTTTATTGCTGGGTGCAATTTATGCCGTAAGTTATGGCTCCGGGGAGTAGGCTTCGGAGTGGAGCTGCATGTAATTTATTTCGCGTTTACTCTGCGGAGCTATAAATGTCCGCTGGTTATCGTTCCCGTTTGAGAAAAGAGAGCTCGGGTCTCTTTTCAGCCGGATAATGTTTCGGTTCTGCTGGTGCCGGCCGATTAAACGGCGGCCGGATTATTCACAAAAATTGGAATGCTCCGGAGATTTTTTTTAAGGGTGCAAAAAAAATGTATTTGGCGGGAGTTTTGCGACCAGTTGAGCGAATCGCTTCAACACGTGGCGGGGGGCGAACAACAACCCAGGAAATAGCTTATCCGGAGTCGTGAGATCATGACTCCTAACAGTTTTTTTTTCTTCTCCTTTTCCTTTGGGTTTTATAGTTTTCCGGTTTAAAGATGGCCTGAAACTTTAAAGCCGCGCGCTTTAATTGGAAGCTGGCTGGAAAAGTGCTCAGATTCTGGCAAGTCTGTCGATAAAATGTTAAAAGCGAACCTTTTTTTTTGCGAGGGTGTGTCTGTGTATGTGCTTCTGCTGGTATGGGCGATGTCGAACGTTGGCAACATGGAAAGGCCATTTGGGTCGGTTAGCATGAAAGACTGGCAAATGCACCGGCTAATTTTTGTAAGTGGCGATGCTTTTTCAAGAGCCGTCCTTTAGGAAGTTGAAAGTGCGCTGGTATCATTAAGGCGCGATTTTTTGAGCAAAATTCTCAGAAATTGTCGAAAAGGAATGAGAGGCTTCAGCAGCTTCAGTCAAGAGGTGGCAGCACCTTGGAACGGACAGTCAGTGGCCTGGTAATTATGGTCTGCCATGGGTTGAAATGACGGAAACATGACAAGAGGTTACTCATTAACGTGTTGCGGCGGTGCTGGTGGGGACACTTGTTCGTCTCGCATCCAGAGATGCGCAATATTGCTGCCACTACAGGTTGATGACAAGTACTTTGGGGCCTACCAGGGCGTGGGAAATTGTGGTGACATCTTGCGGATGTGTCTGGAGAATCACAGACTAAAATTACAATTCAGCCACATTTTCCTTCTAAACAAGATTGAGAAGCTCCTTTTTGCATGTGAATGGGACGTGAAGATGTGTCATTTATTATAGCCAGAAACAAACGTACATGGTCGTCAGAATGTTAAGGGATGGCAATCCTTTGTCAGGACGTGTGATGGCAGCACCTGGGCACCCTAGTTAAGGATGTTTAATGACCCCTCTTTGGCCATGCGTGAGAATAGCAAGTATGCATCAACCCATGTGATGCCTTTGCCACGAGAAAGATTAATGTTCTGAAGGTGTGTGTGTGTGTGGGCTGGAGTGGGGGAAGTCGGATATGAACAGACGACTTCCTGTCGCAGGCGAAAAACTTTGAAAGATTCCAGAGTGGGAAAAAAAGGCGTCCCAGAAGAGTAGGGGGAGGTGCCGAAAAATTTTGTCACTGAAAAAGTTTCCGGCGGTTGAAAAATGGCCGCGTGACCTGGGGTGTACATTATCCAAGTTGTGCCTAGGATTTTTTCCCCCCTTTTCTTTCTTCTCTTTCTTCCTTCCCTCAATTGCAGACTATTGAGCAGCAGGAACTTGGAGAACATTTGTTACATTTTTAGCACGCAAAAAATAGCTGTTAGGCGACTAAATTGGCAACAAAGTTTTGGTGTGAGCGACCTGTTTGTTTATACTCCTGCAACCCAGACAATGCTGCCCGGTTTACACTGATGTGAATAATTTGGTCGGAATTTGAAAAATTGAAACCCTGGCCATTGTAATCGAGGACGACTACAAAGTCTCTGCCTAAATTAATTAAACGACCCGACCAATATGCCTCCCCCCCCCCCTCCCCATCCCTCTGGCTGCTTTTATCGAGAATTTCCAATGGCCGGCATTAACCGAATAAATTGGTCGCTCAAAGGTCCATCCCTGTAATGAGGCACTTTGTTAATTAATTCCGCCTAGATGACTCATCACCAAGCATTCAGATATAACTACAGTCTTCGCAAAACTATTCCTCCCAAAAATAACAGTTGATTTATACCGGCTTTATCTACCGGTTGAGACAGCCAGTGTGGCAAACTAGCATTATTTATGGCGCTAATAGACTCAGATTGCGAATTAATTACTTACATGACAAATAGGCGGCGCTGTATAGTGGAAGCAACTCCAGGAGAAATTCCCGAGGAGATTCGGAGTCAGAAATGGCCAGGCTCGTTAGGTTTAATTCGCAAAGTAAGTTGGGCTCCCCAAGATGAATGCTGTAGTTGCGGTTCCAGACGCCTGGCGACGCCACAAGACCACCCTAAATGCGAGGCTTAGGGTTCCGGAGACTTGGTCTCGAAAAGGTTTTTCCTGAAAAGTTAGGGGGGAGGTAGAAGCGATTCCTGTCTAAGTGAATCGCATTAGCATTCATGGTTCTGAATTGGCGTCGGCGCACATAATCGGGCCTGCTGAATAGCGTTTTTTTTCTACCACCAGCACGCTTCTTCGCTTTTGCCTGCTCTTTTTTTATTAGGTTTTAAAGAGAGCAATATCACATGGGTGCTCTCCGATCCTGTCCCATGAAAAGCTGCGTTAAGTATTTTTTATATGTGCCACCTGGTTGAATAATAGATTATAAGGACGGTTACATTTTTAAAGGGAAATATTACATTGTGTTTAATTTTTACAGCCGATTGTACCCGTTACATTGTAAGAGCGCCATAATGCGGATATTCCAGTGAAGCTACTACTATGTAGATGGCAGTGCTGGCAGTGGCGCATGCGTGTTTTCACTGGTAGATCTTGATGTGTACGTGGGCAGGCAAGACCATCAATCGTCCTTTTTTCAGCCCCATTGTTGGTGATGTAGGATAGTGAATCGCCCTGTATTTCAATTAGAAATTAAGTAAACATTTTAATTAGCCTCTCGACTGAATTACGAAATGGTTACGTATGTACCGGCATCTTGCCCAATTCGTGGCGTAGTTTCTCTAATCAAAAAGCATTGAACATTTCCGTTGGTTTCTGATAGCGATATTTCCCCACGTCCAATAATGTGTCATGTAGGAAATTCAGCTATAGGCTTATTACACGCACACAGTCGCATGAAACAGGATGAATCATCTGATTTTGCTCGACCCCTTACTCCATGAGGTCCCCCCCTATAGATAACCCAATTTTTTAGGTTACGATTGATATTTTGTTCCGTGTTCGAGAGAGATTACCAGTTTTTCGATCGGAGCCGTGAATCAACAGGAAATTACGTATTTCCGGCACGAAGTCATCTGCCGGTCATTTGGAAACGGGGTCATATTTTGGATGGCACGTGTCAATTATGAGTCGCAATTTGACATTCCGCGGAAAGGGGAAGCAAATGTGGTTGTAAAGAGTGACTCCTTACAACCACATTTGCTTGCCCTTGATAAGCTCCATACCTCACGTCTAACTTTAAACATCGCTTTATCTCCTCTCCGGCGCGAAAATTATCCTCCAGCAGTCAGCCAGAGCTCCCAACACATTATTCACAACGTATAAGAAAATGTTAATTACCACCACCTTTTCCCTACCTCCCCCACCCACCCTCATCCGATAATGGCGTTCGCCTAATTGGGAACCGCCGACTAATTTATCCGCCGGATCTGCGCTGACACTTACGAAAAAAAAAGACAATTGTCCATTGCGTTAAGCCGTTCTAGATGGGGCGTGTTTCATGTGCGTGTGTTTTTTTATGTTGATGGGTGATAGAAGGGACGTCCAATAAATCTTGGCCCATCGGCAGCAGCTGGACCGTGCTCAGCGATACGCAGATAAAATAACGGCAACAGTCAGATCTAGCTGTCGATTAAATAGCTGATGGGACTCTGCATTGGATGGGTCGTTTAACTATATCTTTGAACCATCAGCACAGGAAGTGTGGCGGATGTTAACCAGCAGTCAACCAAGGAAGTTGGAGAAAGCCAAAAGGCGATAAATTGTTATCAATATGTATATAAACATTTGAACAAGTAGGCGCTATATACTGTATGATTGGCACGAATGCGCAAAGACCAGCTTTAGCGTTACTGTTCACGTTCGTTTCATCGTTTGTGCGGAGGAATTAATTAGAAAATTGCGGGGTTAATTTTTTAAAAATGGCAGAAGCATTATGCTGTCACAAAGAGTGAAGCTCGACGTCGTCATTCGGCGTAAAATTAAGCGGCTTAATTTCTACTAAAGAAGCTTGCGGAATTTCTTGGGGTACAAGCACGCATAAGCTGTAATTATGATTGCTGCGGTTGAGTGAGCGCAGGGAACCGTGAAAAGATGACGATATTCCTTCCCTTTCCAACTCGAGATGAAAATGCAATGTTGCTGAGGTTATTGTAGAGTTGGTAGACGATTTACCTTCTAATCAAGTCCCCCGGCAATAACGAGATGCGAGATAATTTCCTCATTAGTCTCAGGCAACTCTGAAGGAAAGAATCGAGCTTTTTACGCGACTGGTTGAAAGATCACGACTGAGGGGCGCTAATTGGTGCGTGCGCAGCTTCAGCAGTTTTGATTGGCTGAAGGCTTTGATAGTGATGCCCGCGCATCTTATGAGAGGATCGTTATTAGCTAAAATGCAGTGGTTGCGTCAAGAACGCTCTGCTATTGGCTAAAGCGGGCTAAAGGCTGTGATAGTGATGCGCGCGCAGCTTACAAAGCGGATCGCTTATTGGCTGAAAGGCTGTTACGTCAAGAACGCGCTGCTATTGGCTAAAAACTGATGTGCGCGTAGTATTGGTTGAAAGACCTCTCTCTGACTACCCGCGATTTGAGTATCGGCCTTGGACCGAAGCGATTTCTGAAACGAAGTCGGGCCGTCGTCACACCTGGCGACATTCCCCAGCAAAGCGAAGCCCGGTCGTCGCGAGTTCATTAATTTTCATCACTAAAAGCAAATTCAGCGCAATAACTCGGGCTCTCAAAGTTTGCGGGCATGCAAATGGCAGCGAGGTTCGGGCCTGTAGTTGAAAATACGGTAGCGTAATAAGGAGATGGGGGTGTGGGAGAAGGTTAATAGGACCTATCAAAGTGCTAGCAGGGGGTAAGGTGGGGGGGGGGGGGGCNGGGGCGCCTCCTTTAATAGCAAGCACCGGTTTTATACGTCTGGCGGGGATCGACAGGTTCAGTTTGTAATTAGAGACGAGCGACCGGATGGCGGAAATAGGGCCGGATTTTGCGACCATTTAACCCAGTCGTATTTTCCCGGGCCATTTGTTTGTAGGAATGTAAGGCTTGGTCGGACCTAGTTTAGTGCCGGCTCCTTGACGCTACGATGTGGGAATTACCTTTGACTGCAGTGTAATTATATTTGTCTGCATCGCTGCAGGTTTTGGGGGGGCCTGCAAGCGGACATGCTATGTGTGTGTGTTGGGAGAGTAAACATTTGGGGGCCCCAAAGATTTCCATAATAGTCAGGTGAGGCGTTCGGGTGTAAATCATTGTCAAGTGACGTGCGGTACGGTCTGCGATAATGGAGCTGAAAGTTTAATTGAGCGAACACAGGGCTGGGCGTACAATATGTGCGATTTGTTTATCGCCCGGAATGAATTATGGAGTATATGGGGAACAACCTGCCCCCTGTAGCGGGCACGACGGAAGTGCCCAAGAGCTAATTTTCTTTTCGGAGTGTACAGTGCTGCGTGTGTCGAGAGACTGATTTTAGCATAAGGGCGTCAAAGGGTGAGTCCAATTTGAATATTTTTCATGAGACTTGACTCGTTGATATCTAGGCTACATGGGCTGTCGTTGCGGTCGTTGGACGAAGGAGGTCTATGGTGGGGGGCTGATCCATTTTGTGCCTATTTTGTCCTGAAGTTCTTGAAGGACCTCCTGATGTGTCTGTGAAGAATCTCATCTGAAAAGTGCGTACCAGACCAAACGCATAACTCAACCCACCTTATTTCTGGATGAAATATCTGCTCCGGACATATGGGATATAAGCCGATTTCTTTTTCCTTTTTTTTTTCCTCTGAATAAACCCGATTGACTTTTTGAACCAATCTATTTGCCAGAGTGGATTTCCCATTTTGCAAAGTTTCTGGGATTTGTATCGAATCCCTCGAGATATAGATTTTTGTTGCGGGTTATGCCCCGCTCACTGTATGTGCTTTCAGCAAAGCCAATGTCGTATATCACAAGGCAAAGTTTGCCTCGCGCGACGTTGTGTGTACAGGGTGGTGCACTGCTCTTTAGCTTTTATAAGTCTGAATATGACTGGACTCGAGCAATGCACCACCCTGTTATGATGCAAGGCACCCTGCTGCTGCTTATACTCTGACGTGACCCTGCACTATTAATTATTTATAATGATGCTTATATCAACGCTCGTTAGACGTACGCGGCAAACTTCCCGTGCTTGCAAGGCACGCGCTCCTTGTAACGTCCTTTTATTACGTCCAATTACACCAGGGGTGATTTACACGCTCGGTCAACTTGCTGCCCCGCACCTGCGAAAAGTATATGGTGTTGCCAGATGTGAGGTATGTACAGTCGCAGGTCATGTCCCCCAGGCCCACGGGGTGTTAAAAGGGATGACATAAGCGCAGGAAACTCCGGCATTTATCAGGCATCTCACGCAGCTGCACCTAACCGCCGAACATCACCGACGTCACCAGAGGAACGGAGAAGGGGGGGGGGGGGGGNGGGGGGGGGGGGGACCAACAAACATGGCTTTTGGGTACCCCCCCGCCCTGTCGACGAAGATATTCCCCAGGCAAATAATAAGCAGATTATGCAGCCTCGCATTGCGAAGGGAGATATAGCCTACCTAGATTTTGGCGGGGTTAACTTGGTACTGTACTGTACATACGGAGGATGATATTGAGCCCCATATTGCAGGGAGTTAAGACAGCTGAGTAATAATAATGCATCAAGTCCAAGTTTTTGTGTTGAGCTGAATACCTACAACGTTGTGGACTACTTTTGCAGGTATTTCGCAGCTGATACCTTACCTAAGTTATGCACGACTTCATCAGCTCCTGGAATATTTCGAGGACAGCGCCTGCCAGTCCCAAAAATTGCCAAAATGCTGACTCCTTCCCCCTTCAAGTTGTCCGCAAAGTTTAGATGTGACCCGAATTTTTATGATGCTCCAAACTTTTTTTTCGCTCTCTGACTCTCTCTCTTCAAACTGACAGGCTGAAAAATTTGGGTCACTGGGAAAAAGTACTCGCCAAGTTTGTCCATTTCATTCATTAGCGGCTCATAAGGTTGACCCGGTTGACCTCTAGGGGTTAGTGTGATTGCCTAAACCGCATGACCCCTGGGTGATAACCAGAGAGTGACAGCCAACTGGACATTGAAGGGGGGGTGTCTCCAACATTGATCGGGGAGGGATTAAGCCCCGGTTGCCATTCATCAACCTCCGATATTGACACATGCTCCGATACACGTCCTGATGGAAATGAAAAGACGTAAAAATAAAAAAGTAATGGCTCATTTCGACCACCATTCCTTTTTTTGTTTGCAAGTTGCGTTCATATATAGGAAAACCACTCGGAGATGAAATTAGCGGAGCTGCTGACCTGCGACGTATCTGCATTTCAAAGTTGGGAGGCGTCTGGAAAGCAACCGCTGCGACGAAAAGTCAACGTGTTCGGAATGTGACAAAAAAGGTGGGATGAAAATGGAAGAACCGGATGAAAAAGAAAGAGAAAAAAAAGAAGTTAGGAGGCCACGAGCAGCGTGTGAAATCAGAGATGGTGGGTGCCAAGGGGTGCCAAATCTCTCAATCCGGCATGTATATAGGGAAGCGAGATAGGAATCCGGGGGAACCGGAGGCGTCTCTAGGGAACGTGAGCCGAATCTCCAACCATGTTTTCCACATCATCTCTGCGACAGACGCGCTTTTTTACCAATCTCGAGCTGACCACTGATGGAGTTGACCCGTAGGATTTATTTATGTATGTATTTATTTCGAGAGCCGGCATCTGTCGCCTCCGGATGGTTGGCCCCCAGGCGACCTGACTCGTGATTGGGAAGATCAGAATTGGCAATATCAACTGAAAGTGTGACCCAGCCGAGTCTAAAATATTGAGTGAAAATGACAAGTTGCGAGAATAATAATTTTTAAAACACAAGCAAATCACCCGAGAGTGATTCGAGTGGACTTTTTCTCGTTGCCAAGGATATTCAAATATGACAACAATGGCATGTAATGTCTCATTTCCGGTTACCCATTAATCCGTAGGACACCAGCTTGGCGGATAGAGTGTGGCCGGTCACCGGAAGTTGACCATGCCACCAATTTTGGTCATGCAGGCTGAATCCGAATCAGAAAACCGTTTGTCGCTATCTCGTGCTGTTTAGGTCCTAATACCTACCCACGGACTGACGGACGAGGAACCTTTCTCTGACTTTTTTTCGATGAGAAAATTCATTAAATTATTTAAAATATTGCAGGGTGTACTTTTCTATGCTACGAGCCAATAGGTCAATCTTCCTGCCCGTTATTTTAATGAGGGATTAACACACATGTGATCCTAGAAACTTCGTATGTATTGAATTGGGCATAATATTAATGGGAGTAATTTTTCACCGTTTATTTTTGCAAATGAAAATTAATAGTGACAGTTAATGGTAACGGTATTTTCCGAGCATAGGCCTTATAATAGCGCTGCCAGGATGGTTTACTAGCCGGGATTAAGTTGCTCTCTTTATTATTTTTATTGCTTTTTTGGACCACCTGATGAGCCTAGACTGCAGATCGCAGGCTGAGCAACTCAGTCTTACAAGCCAATAAAGGGCTTTGCCGAGAAAGAAAAGGGGCTCCACAGGCTGCAAGTGCTGCTATTACATGAATCTTGTGCTAGTTCAAACGGATATTCATTGGTCTTCACGTACCGGTACTGTACTTTAACGACTGTCATTTTTAAAAATCCGTCTGAATTTATTATAGCCGCGGATTTAACGTGTTAATTTTTATAGCTGGCGTGTAACGCATTGGTTAATTGGTTTTGAACCTATCTGTGCGTGGATAATTATATAACAGGCCGGCCTATTATGGTGGTTGATGACCACGCATTCTTTAGTAGCATACAGTAATACTTGCAGCGTCACAAATAGTGAATATGCTCAACATAGCGTGACAAATATGACCTGATTCGAATACACTTAAAACGGCGTGTAACACGAGTTATTCCAACCGAATTATCCGCATTAGTTTCCCAAATTTTGACCCTTTAAGCTGCTTATTGTTAAGGCGTTACTGGAGCATGGGCTGGTATGAGCATGTTTTTTTTGTACGAGTACATTAACTCACTAATTCATATTTTCACTTGAAATAACACATTTTGAGTTAAAAGATTATCCCAACTGTCGCATTTCTGCAAATTCTCCTGGCAGTTTTTCCACTAGGTGTGCAAATCATTTTTAATCAAATGGACTATTATGCTATTCACGAGTCCTGGCCTGTTAGGCTCCTCCCCCGTCCTCCGCCCTCTGAAGGCGAGGTTGCCACGTCCGCGTCCGCCATGGCCTCACACGCCTGCCAGGAGGATGGGGGAGAGCACTTGGCAGCAGTGGATCGCATTGGGAAGGGGGGGGGGGGGGGGGAAANGGGGGGGACAACCAGGCCTGGAAATACGACGAACCACCTATCCCTTGTTGAGACCGAACCCCGCACCAATGGCTCCGACTCGCGAGAATCACGAGCATTCCAGGCCTGATTTCTTCCGCCGCTGACGTTGGGAGGAGGTAGGTGGAGCCTAATAGGCCAGGACTCGTGAATCGCATAATATGTGAATGGAAGCATCCCATTAGCAATTGAAAGGATAGGCATAGAAATGTTAACCCTTGACCTGATATACAAAATTTCAATTCACCATAATACGACTAACTTTACCCGTCGATTTTGTGGGGGAGAAAATTCAGGATTTAATACCATGAATTTCGTTTTATTTAATTACCTTTCCGTTCCTAAGCGGTAACTAACAGTCAGTTTTGGTATGGCCACCCCCCAGGGGAGTGACCACGAACCCCTGCTTGTTCCTAGGGTGGGAGGCATAAAACAAACAATTGCAATGTGCATGGAATGCCCCCCCCCNCCCCGGCTGTAAATTGAATGGGTCGGATTAAGTTGCCGTCATCACCGGATGTAAATGGATCTTGACGCTAATTGGCCTCCGAGCGTGCTGCCAATTCGGACTTAACAATCGGACCGCTGCAAAGTAACACCCCCTGTTACTCATTACTCGTTTGAATTACATCGACGCCCTGTCAATGATTATATGCTTCGGGTATTTTTTTTTTTTTGCCCCGAAAAACCCAGCGATGACAGTGTTATTAATACGTGAGGGTCAGGACCGAGCAGGTTTCAGTTTTAATCTTGTTATTTAATGGCGCTGTGATGGATACGCATAATCGTAACGACAAATTATGACTGCTATCTGCTCCATTCAATCGCATCGTAAACTCCGCATTATGGAGAACCATTTGTCATATTTTTTGGGGTGGGTGGGGTGTGGGGGACACTGGGTGGAGAATTGTCCAATTGCCGCTTCTTGATGGACATTTAGACTGATGGATACATTTTTAACGCCTTTTTGTTGCCAAAATTTTAGCCGAATTTTACCCCCCCAGCTCGGGATGTATTTTTTTTTTTGTGCCCCTAGGTCCATAATCAGTTTTGGCCGAATTCAATAGGGCAGAAGAGTGTATTATGACGTCATAACTCGGGGAGAAGCGAGGGTCGTGAACCTGTGTGAATGCAGGCAAGTGCTGCCGTATTTTGGGGAACAAAATGATGCCCTAACAGGTGGTGCAACGTGCGGTAAAATATTTTCGTGCGAAAAAGAGTGCGCAGAACATTTTCTGTAAATATTATTTCTACAGCCAGAGAATGGCACTGACATCACAAGCACGATTGTGACATAAAAGTTTGGTTAAACATTTTATTTTATTTTCATTACGTATATAACTGGTTGTGTATTAGCCGTTCGGTTGTTAACATTTTTTTTTTTGCTTAATTTTAATGCAATTTAATTGAAGCAAATTTGGTTACTACATAGAGTAAACAATCCGTGGCAGTTTGTATGGAAATGTGACGCTTGCTCGGGGGTTTAACGTTTCTTCAAATTCCATTTTTGGGGGGCGAGGGCAGAGACTCTCTAATGAGCGGTACCTGCACGTGGCGGGTTTAGCGCCGTTAAAATCTCAGTTTTACATACAAAGCGCGTCCTTTTCCTCTCATTTTTTTTTTACCCTCCCATCCTCCCTCGAGCTCTTGATAGCCCACCATTTGCAGAATTGTCCGTTTTGTCAAAAACCGCTTTTGCTGCAAACTAGCACGATCATTTTTGGCAAAGTACTTGGCATGTTGTACATTTAACGAGCGGCCCAAGCAGCCTGTAATTAGTCTTAATCATTTGGTGCGAAACCTACTGTACGCCACATGATGTTACCAGCAAGTGGTGACAACTGAGGCACTAGTAAATTTTGGGGGGGTTTTTTGTTGAATTATTCAGGGATGTGAATAATAGGTCCTCAGACGCACATTCTTTACGGCTGGATTTTGCGGAGGCCGAATTTTTTTCCCCGAGGGGGTTCAAACATTATAAAAAAGAGCCCTTGGCCTCTCTCTGGGCTTACTCCAACAGGCTGCTTGGGCCTGGCCTTTGGGACCGTTTCCAAAGCATCGGACCTCTTGTCCAAGTCCAGCCTCTTGATGCCAAGTGGGCCGACCTTTGTGCTCAGTACACGACAGAAGGCCTCCCTGGAATCAGACCGAAAGAGACGTCGAGACACACAAGGAAGGTCGAGAGAGTTTAAAAAAAAAATGACAGAAATTTTGCGGAAGGAATCTAGCCTGTGCCTAATGGAGATTAGAGTTGCCCTTTATCTCTCTTGTCTGTGCCACTGGGAAACTACTGCCAACTAAACTTTCTGGTAGGAGGCCCCCCCAGCCCAGGGTGTTTTCAAAGGGAATAGTCTGGGTTGAATGTGTTGGGAAATACAAAGGTACAAATGATGCGGATCAAAAACGATGTTTGATCTGAGAATTGATAGAAGGAAAAAGGGGGAGGGCTTCCAGGCAAAAAAAATATATAGTCGAGTCCTTTTTGGTGGGAGGTACGAAAAGTTAGAGGCGAAAATTTCAAAGTGAAGCGGATAGGCTTGGCTTTTACTTTGTGTGAATCGAATTTGTTTTATAGGTTTCAGATATGGGGCTGAAGAAGGAGGGGGAAAAAAGTATGAGGGAAGTGCAATATCCGCGACGTCAATAACAAGAGAAAATATGAGAATATTTTGATATTGTGAGATTATTGTTACATTTTTCCCCCAATCTGCAGTGTTAGACCTGCATCACTTTTAAAAACAAAACACACACAGGGCGAGCCTACCTTTCTTTCCGTGGCTAAATAATTATTTCGCATTTTTGCGAAAGTGCGGGGTTGTTTCCCAGGCGTGTAAAACTTTCCTGTTGGGAAAACACCGCATCACATGAAAGCACCGCAGTTGACATGTACACAAGCCGCAAAAATTATTTTCACGGCGCAGCGCAAGTAAGCACCAAAAAAAAACAACAAGTACTGCATGGAAGTTGCATATACGGAAAAGTTTTGCATATTTTATTTTAAAAAGAGCTAGCTCATTATTTTCATTGTATGGCTATAGTATAAGCTACCCTGGTGTAATTTTAACTATCTGAATACTCAGTTACTTTTGTTTAAAAAAATTATTTTAACGATTTATTGAATCTGCTTGTTCGTTTTACACTTTGTTTTATCAATTATGTAGTTCAGGATATATGCTAATTTTCCCCATCATTGCTAGGCACAATTTTAATTTCATAAACTCATATGGAATGAAAACAACTCAAAATGAGCAGTTTACCTCTACCATAATATTATGGACTGGTTACGTAAACACTTATTTAGGATTACGTATACATCATAAGTACAAGTACATTTTCATGTTTATATAATTATTTTATTTATTTATTTTTCTTACCCTGTGGGCACAATGGCCAATGGGGGAGATAGCCAAAGGCAGCAATATGTTTGCATACACAAAAGAATTCAATATCTGTTTATATAATTATATGGCCGATAATGACTTTCAGTGCTTGCACTGGTCGCTTTGAATAATTTGTATGATTTTTAATGATTGTTTATGTTAGGTCAAAATACGCTAATTTAGGATTGCGTGTTGTGTCACCTGTAATTACACATTTTCCCCAGGATGTTATAATACGCTATTTTGACTATATCGAAATTAGTTTCTCATTAAATAATCATTACTCGCCTGTATATATACAGGAATGCTTTGTGCTCCTGGCGTTTAAATTGCGCATCTCGTTAGTAGCTCTTTTCTTCAAAAAAATAATTTATCCGGGTAGTGTTGCAGCAGCTCGACCGCAACTAGGGAGGTTTAGACAAGTTCCGGGGCCTGGTAAAACCGCATTTGTGGGTCCGGATGCGGTCCGGGTCCGGACTGAGGGAAAGGAGTTGGGCGTAAAACGGAGGAGGGACTAGGAAGTGGTTGACCCCATATTTGAGTTCTACTTGAAATCCTCTCCCGTCTACTTTTAGGAGGGGGGGTCCTCCTCCTCTCTCCTCCTCTCTTCCCTTCCTAACATCCCTCCCCAAAGTTTGCACGGAAGCTCAGGCTGGGAGGCTGGGGAGGACCTCAACTTTATTGATCTGTCTCACCAACACAAGATAGAACGTTTTCGGTGGGGACCTTGCATCTTTCTCTCTTGACGTTCGTTTCGTCACGTCCTGTCATCCCACGTGTGAAGGATTTTCCTGCCAAGATGGGGATGGAAACTAATATGGCGACGGTTGGGGGTTGATACAGCAACCCGATTTGTAGGCACGTGTTGCTTTGGAGGTTGAGACTGTGGACGTACTACAAAATATTTCATATATGTGGCGCGTCATCTCTGCTGACAAATAGCCGATTCTCCTAATAGGCTTATTCTCTCCGTCGGACGTTTGGCAGGAGTGTGCAGAGGAAGTGTGCGCCATCTATGCGTGAAGAATGCTACTATGTGGTAAATCGGCGGACCGTCTCAGATTGCCACCGTCGTACTGATTTTGGCAATGGTCTCACTAGTTTATCCTAATTGCACCTTTTTTTTTTTTTGCAGCTGTGTGTGTTACGGTCCGATAAAAAAAAATCGAGGGGGGCGATAATGTATTTGAAATGGTGTATAAAAAGACAACAAGTCAGGCCATTCCTTTTGTTCCGAATCCCTCGAAACACATACCGATAGCATGGCTGTTTTCCAGAGAGTTCGCTGAAAACTGCAGCAGTGAAACAATTTCGAGGCCGGGGCTGATAACGGAAATAATTTCAATTCGAGAAGACAGGAGCCTCGACACTCGAATCGCTTTCCGTTGCCAAAAAATTTGGCAAAGGATACGGTTGAAAAAAAATTCTCGGCGTTAAAAAAAAGGGGGTGGGGGGGGGGGGACTTTGTGTGTGTGTGGGTGTGTGTGACAGTGGGAATCCATTAACCACACAGTGCTACAAATCCAATGAGCTTCTTACATTCCGGCTGTAACTAGTATGGAAATCCAGGAGATTTTGTACGTTTGCGGGTGACCTTTGTGGGCCAAGTTTACCCCCCGTGATGGTACGCAAAAAAAAATTGCGGTGCGTAACTTTCCACTACCCGTATTTTTTTTGCACAACCCCGGAGCATGTAACAAACAAACTGGAAGTGAAATTGCGCACACTTTTTAGTCCGTCTTTCTCCGTACAAAAACACGTCATCGGTCATTCCATACTTTAAACTCCAAAAAAAAAGTGTTTGTTGTAAAAAAAAAAATTGTCACGGGAGGAAAAACCGGGCTCAACAAAAAACTGGTTATAGGTCAGGTTTCCCCCCCTCTTTTTTTAAAACGGCCCACCGAGCCCTAATTAATAAATGTGAGCCTAATTAATTTAAGCACCGTGGCTCCACCCCCCCCCCCCTCCTCTCTGCTGCCCTCCCCCTGAATAAAGAGGGAGGGAAGCGTTGCCATTTGACTGCAGCTTGCCGCGGGTTAATTGGTCAAAAAACTGTGCAAAAAGAGAGGGGGGGGGGGGAGCAGCCAAAATGTTGAAGGCAGCAGGCAAATTTTGCATGCTCGCAAAAAAAAACCCAAAAAAAACTTTAGGATCTATCTCATCAGGATTTAACGTGGCTTGCGGGAATTAGCGGTGTGTCGACCTGCTCTTTTTCTCAGATTCAGAAGCTGGTCCACCCCCCTCTTTTTTTGGGAGGGCAAATTTTTGCAAAAAAGAAAAGAGGGGGGGGGGGGCATGTTTTATTAAGGGAGAGTTTTAACCCAGAGGGGCTTTAGTAATGTGTGTGTTATTGCGTGAAATGGAGAGGATGGTAAGTTTTAACGGAGGAAGGTTGAATATTTTAGCTTGTTGTTTTGGGATTGTAGGTTTTTGTGTGTTTGATCGGCATGTTCACTAAATTATTTTGCTAAATTTTGGCGAAAAGGAGGGGGCTGATTTATCAATTGAAAGAAAAAAATGGCAGATTCGACAAAATTGGAGATTTTCTGATTAATTTGTGGCTTTTGAAGGCCTCGTAAACAAAAAAAAGGAGCAAGATTAGTGCACTTGTAGGCGGAAATTGCGATTCCGGTCATACACTGAATTATTGCCAATTACAGCATTGGCAGAGGTCTAATTAGGTTATCCAGCATTGAACGTGGGAAGAAAAATGGAAAAAAAAGCAACAAGACCGAAAAAATTTCTGAGTCTGATCAAGAGGCGGAAAATTTTTCCAGTTATTTTATGGGGAAAAAGGTCCTGGATTATGCGCATAATTACATTTGCATATTCAAGCACAATATTTATTTACGCTTTTATTTATTTACCCTTGATGGCTATAGTACAATACAGTGTGCACTACATCTGTACGGATACAAGTTGTATTTTTGTGCGTGGAAAGAGCCAGAGAATTAAAATTTATTAAAAAAAAAATACTGCGAACCCTGAGCCACTGTAGCGTTCAGTAATTAAGTTAACTAATTAATATACCATGTTTCAGATACTATAAGCACCTAATATGATATAAAATCTGAACCAATGTTCCTGTAGCTCGCCCACCTGAACTCGACAGTTTCCGTGCACTGTTTTGCTTTGCATTGTGGCGTGTAATGTACTGTAACCTAATTAAATGGTTTTTAGCTACAGGGTAACACCAAAAGAATCATTTAAAAAGGGGGGGAGGAAAATGCGCACGTTTTGATTGGTTGCTATTATTGAGTTGCTTCATACTTTTAACTGGTTGTTAATAGTTAACTGCTGTTTAATTTTCTTCGTGATTTGACGCAACCCGCGCAGTAAATATTTTTGGTGACCTTTTTTTTTCATCCTGTGAGAGGAGCAACCTGCAGAGAACGAGTGTCTGGTTGCATAACTGGCAGGACACACGAGTAATATTGGTTCTAGACGCAAGGGAGCGTGGAAAAATAAACTCCCAAGAGAAATATGATACTTGATTGGATCTGAGGTGTTTGCAAGGCAGGTCTCATATTTCCTATATCTATATATATATTTTTTCACTCGCTATATATATTATTTGTAAAAGTCCTGTGCTATAGCTTGGGGGGGGGGGGGGTCNCCGGGGCCTTTTGCCTCTTTCCTCTTTTGCCATCACCCGACGATCGATTTCCGGAGGCTCCCGGGGAGGAAGTTACGGGACAAGAAAACGCAGGGTTTGCCCTTGGCTTGAGAGGGGGGGGGAGGGGGGGGGGGAATCCTTTTTACTCATTCACGAGAGGTTAAGGATGTAAGATAGTTCGATAGTTTGGGATGGTAAATTATGCTTGAAACTGGTTGTAGGTCATGGTTGGAAAATTTAACAGTCTGTGTGTTTTGAGGCAGGAGCATTAGTAAGCGACAAAAACCGAGACCACCAAATCAAGCCGATTGATCTAGTACACGAGAACTTACAAAGTATCATTGTGAATGGCTGTGGTGCGCACTTGGTTGCGATCGCAAAAAAAATCATATAAAATTGTGAAACATTAAAAAAAATCGCAACATGAACTTCGGAAAAAATTGGTTAAAAAATAAATGAAATGATGGCGAGCGTCAATTCCTTTGGGTGTGGTTATCAGCAAGGTGAATGGTAATCTTCTCAGACTCTTTTTCCCTGGAGATGCTGGGGGCCTCCCCAACCGAATTACTTCTGAACCGTCCAAGTGGGAAAGGGATCAGCACCTTTCCTTGTCCGACCAATGATACAATTTATCAACAGTGTTGTTTTTGGATCCTGCGCGGGATCGTTAAGAAAATTCTGCCATTGTTTTTGAAGACTTTGCTTTCAAGGAGGGAAGTTCATAGAGTGGGTAATAAAGGTCGGTAATGCGATATTAACCATTAGGGGCAACCGCCTCTGTACGCGAATGGTGCAAACACTGTTGAGGTTACGGTGTGAAATACTGTTGTTTGGTACGGCCCCTGGGTGCGCTGTAAAACTATAGTACTATGGAGGGTTTAGACACCCTCCCTGCGGATGTTTATCGCATGATGGTGTACTTACAGGGTGAGACGGAACTGCGAGATGGTCCAAACACCAACAGATAATCTGGCAACATCCATAGCTAGATCATACTTTAGTTACTGACTGTAGATAATTTTATACATTTTCTCAGTTAAAAATGTATCATTGATAACTAGGCACCAACTTGCCAAAATTGGGGAAAAAATTATGCAAAATTGCGAAACTGGAGAGAGAGACGCGGACCAGGCAGCGACATCCGACGGTGAAGTGCCGAAGTAAGACGGTGCTGAAGTAAGACGGTGCTGAAGTGAAAGCGAGTCGCCACCCGGGAGGTGGCGCCCCACGCCCGGAACGGCGGAAATGGGAATTCCGTGGAAAGGTCGGGTTTTTTTTGAGGCGGTCGGCGTTTTTTTACGTTTTATAAATTCCCTGGACACTATTTTCCAAGAAAAGGTTTATTGCAAATATAGAAAACGCGGGTTAAATTTTGACCCCACTCCCAATGCTGTAGGCCGTACGGTGCGGGAGGAGTTGTGGGAACAGTCGTGTGTTAATACTAATATATATTCCAATCGTGCAAGCTGCGCGAACTGTCTTGCGCACGATGTTGCGGTCATAAAATTTTTCCCATCTAATACGTCCACAGTTGGGAGGAGTGTTTGGCAATGGTTTCACTCTGTAATAACTACACAAATTCACAGTCCAACCACCAATATTGTAACACAAAAAGGTTGGGCCACCCAGCATATGGCCATTTGATTTTATTGTCACTCTGTGCTGATGTCAAATTTAGCGCATAAAAATATTCCCGGTCAGAGTAACAAAATTTCAGCATTGTTGATGTGTTTGGTGCTGATTTTCTCCCATTGGAGGGTTCGCTATTATTGGATCAAGCAATTTGTCCAGTGGTGAGAGAAAAATCGGAGCAGTTTGGCACGTTGGGCACTTATTCAGACGCAACAATTGCAATTGCGGTGTGACTTTTTGGGTCATTTAATGCGAGGTCCCCTCTTGGGATGGGTTGGAACTATAGTGAATATCAAACAAATTGCTGGTGATGAAATACTAATAGAGCTAATATGTAAGCCAAGCTTACAGGTTCACTGTAGGTCGATTATGCTTGCGGGGTTAATGAAAAGCAATGTTGAGGAAGCAGAAAGTTTTGTGAATAGAAATGGGGAAGATGAAATATTATGATCTTATAAGGTAGGAGAAGATTGGGTCTGCTAAAAGTTAGCTCCGTTTTGCTTTTATGTGGAAAATGACATTTCCACTTTATGTGGTTGGGGCAAAATGGAATTTCTAAGCGCTGATTTTTTTTTTTTTTGCTGTAATTGCATTCTTTGTAACTGGCGAACACAAGTTTTGCGTTTGTTATTAAGCCTCTCGTTTAGGTGGAGTGAACATACATGAATGCGGGGTGTATTTTGAATTTCCCAGATGTGAATGAAAATCTGTTCATGTCAGGTGCTTCAAACGGTAAATTAAGCTTGAATGCTGCGACAAGTATGACTTTGATGTTAGCGCTTGATGATTTGTAACCTACAGTATAAACTGGTTAATTATACAGAATTGAACAGTTATGTGTGCTGGTAAAGTCAAAGTTTAATTAGGCTGTTGCGTGCGTATCAACTTTTAATGGATTTTCTTTTAGCCCGGCATAGGCCATGTGTACCTTACAAACCCAAATAATGTAGTTGCAACATCCTGATGAGGTTCTTCTCTTGTTTGCAGGAGCATAGGCTGTAACTTGCATTGACACCTGCCATGCTGAGATTGTGTCCTGCCCACTGCGACCATGCGTGATGTGCTGGCCCGTAGTGCAAACTCCCGACCTCGGATTCTCACCAGTGCAAGATGGCTGAGGCGCTAACCTACTGGAAGCACAACCGGTGGAGAACATTTGAGAGTGTCGGGAGATAGTCCCCAACTTATAAAATGATTAGCAGTGAGCCGACAAAGTAACCACACACCTGGTGCCATTTTTTTTAAAACACAAGAAACTTGTGCCATATAGCGTCCAAGTGGTGCCAAAAAAGTGTACATATACAGTGCGAAGGGGAGAGGAGATGGGCTAAGCACCCTGCGCATGATGTACGATGAACACCGTCGTCCACTGCTGCAGGATGTGGAGGGGCAGGGCTGGGGCAGGCTCAGGTCATGTCCCACCGCTCGTCTGGGCACGGTCAAGAGATGGGTGGCAGCCTCCCTGGTCCTCAGCCTGATGTCCCTCTTCTACCTCACATACTATGTCTCCAACTCGCATTCTTACAGGTAAGCATCTGAAACTAATCTGGAAAGCATATCATTACAGTATGATATTCACAATATGTAATTAGAAATTTTCCTTTGATACGACCAGTAACAATTTCATTGTATTATTTAACGTCAGGATGGGAAAGAGCTTTTTTAATGTGCCTCTTTACATTGACTTGGCTGCTCAATGTTGCGGCGACACAATCACCTTACGCCATTGCCATTGCCGTTAAGCTCACCGTAAGTTTCCAAGGGAAAAATGGCGGGATAGGTCAAAACTACTGGCCATTATGTGCAGCGTTAAGGCTCAACTGTGCTTCCCGACAAAATTGCATCGTTACTTTGAAGAATCACATTTTATCATGGTCAGCGGCTGTGTTACAAGAGTTGGCTCAAAATTGCTTGGTGTACTTTAGATTTAGCAGAATAATTTCACTAGATGTTAAATGTGTCCTAAGTAAGCTAATGAATGCGTAATACTAGTGTAATGCAATTTGCCAATTTTGGTTACCCAGTACATAATTACGAAGAGCGTATGACTCTTGGAGCACGTTGTGTTTCTCTTTAATGCTTTCTTGCCTCCAGCTCCATTGCCCTTTTAATAACCCCCGGCTGCAGAGGGGTTATTAACAAGAATCGATGGTTCATATTCTCATTTTATTTGTGTAACCTCTAGTTATGGCGCAGTATATTCTTTTTTTACTCTTCATTTAACGACTGAAACGATAGGAACCTAATAGCAAACAAAGGTCAATGAGGCACATGTACAGTAATCGAACAAGGGCCCATGCAGAGCTTTATAATCATCCCGTCAATTGTCTGATTGATCACGAGGCTTAGCCTTGTAATAACCCCCCCTCGTTTGGATTTGACTTGATTGACTGATGGATTGATTGGCGTCGGTGCAGCTTCATCCGAGGGTCGCGCCCGGAGCCGTCGATACGCTGTGCCCTGCTGGGATCCGGGACAAGGAATCCCATCGGGGGCAACCACCACAACACGGAGGCCCAGCTGCGGATAGACCCTCGAGTCCTTGTCTTTGTGGAGACTGCCTATTCCAGGCTCGGGAGGGAGATTGCTGAGCTGCTTGTGCACAACCGAATGAAGTGAGTCTTTTTGGTTTAACTCATGCATCATATTGGTTACACTGTTGTCTTTTCTCAAGGTACAAAGTGGAAGTGGCAGGGAAGTCTCTTCCGGTGCTGACCAACCTGGACAAGGGCAAGTTCGGGGTGATAGTGTTTGAGAACTTCACAAAGTACCTGCACATGGACAAATGGAACCGGGAGCTGCTGGATAAGTACTGTCGGGAGTACCACGTGGGGCTGGTCGGATTCATGCCCCCCCAGGAGGAGAGCCTGGTGGGGGCCCAGCTCAAAGGGTTTCCAGTGTACGTCCACACAAACCTGAAGCTGAAAGATGCATCGGTCAATCCCGCCTCGCCTGTTTTGAGGCTCACCAGGGCTGGGGACACTGCGTGGGGCCAGCTGTCTAACGAAGACTGGACCGTCTTCTCGCCCAATCACTCCACATACGAGCCGCTAGCATGGGCCAGCTTGTTGTCTGACGGAGGTTACGTCGATCCAGAGGCATCAAAGACGCAGCATATCACTGTCCTACAGGTGATTTGGTCTGTCATTACTGTAGGCCTTCATTACCTGATGAAATGACATAAGACGCTCCCCCATTTCAGTAGATCATATTCGGAGGGGGGGAAAAGTTTTTAGTGCAATAATTTCACATCCAAGATGCATGGCGATTTTTTGAGCAATTTTTTTGAGGGGAAAACGCCGTCATACTGTATATGAATATCTGAATGTTACGCAAAGTTAATATGAAGAATGGAGCAACCAGCTGTTATGTGGAACCACGTAAACGGTTAGTTCAAAATATTAATGCGGCTAGAACAAACATAATAAATGAGATGGACAGTCGAGCAATGTGTACAGAGCAAAGCCGCATTTTGCACCCACGTACAACAAAAATGAGCACGCATTTCATTATTATTCATTGATTCGGAGAGGGCAAAATCCACTTTCAGATGACAATAGAAATATATTGTTCCTCTGTGTAATATGCGCATTGCCATTGATGGACAATTACGGTTTAAAAAAAAAAAAACTGCGTGTTTCGAAAAAGCATATATTGATCATTACAAGCCTTTTTTTGGGGAGTTGATTAGCAGCCTTCAAAGTCTCTCAGATTTTTGTGACTAGTAGAATAACAGTAACGAGGCAGTGAATATAAAGCATTGTGTGATGTATTCATATTATGTAGCCAGCCAGTTTGTCCACTTGTTCTAGTGAACTTTTGTTACCTATGCTGAGGGGAATTTGCTTTCAAATTATTGGCTAAACATGTACAGATTCCGAGCTCTGACAATGATGTTCGTTAAAAACGAATCGTTAAAATGCAAATGGTTGACTTGTGACAATGAATGTTGGCGAATTGTATAGAGTTTGTTGAGTCTACTCTGCGACTAAGTGTTACTTGTTTGTAGAGTAAAAAGCACTTGATGACATGCAATGATGTAATTATTGTTTTTTTAAGGATCACGGCTTGTACGACGACATCCAGCGCATCCTTTTCGGCAGCGGCCTCCGCTTCTGGCTTCAAAGGCTTCTCTTCCTGGATGCAATGTCTTACCTCAGTCACGGCCGACTCAGTCTCAGCTTGCAGAGGTTCCTTCTGGTCGATGTGGATGACATTTTTGTTGGAGAAAAAGGAACGAGACTCAAGCGCGAGGATGTTCAAGTATGATGAGCTGGAACAATACTTTCCGCCATTACCATACGTGCAAGTTTCACTTAAAATTTGGAGCGATCCATTGTCTATTTAAAAGGTGGAGAGGATTGAAAGTACTTTTATGATCAGAAACTTTGCGGAAAACGAAGCAACTGCTCCTGACTTGTTTGTGACGTATTAACGATTTACTGTTCATGTAGTAATTATAACGTTAAAGACACCTGCACAGTGCATATGATACGTCTGGTTTTTTCCTCTCTTGCTCTCCTATAACGTAAATTGTGAGCTCATCTGATTTGTTATTTGATTATGGAAAGTGGGATGTTTTCATATTGTCAATTCAGAGAGTGGGGGCTTGCAATGTCGATTTCATTAACGTGGAGTAATGCTGTTAGCGTCACTGCTGGAGTGAGTCTGTGTATTGACATTTGCACTACATGTGGGAATGGCTGCACTTTCCAAAATGGGAAATATATGTGCAGGTAGTTATTTCTTTTAAATATTACGTACTGGCCATTGCAGGCAATGATAAACGGCCAGGAGCGTCTTCAGAGGTTAGTACCTGGCTTCCGATTCAACCTGGGCTTCTCTGGGAAGTACTTCCATCACGGTACGCCAGAAGAAAACGCGGGAGATGACATGCTGTTGGGTAAGCTGACTCCGACACTTTGCCTCTCACTTGTGCGCATATTTTAATCCCTTTTTTAAATCTTCCTAAATACAGTAGGAGAAACAAATTTTTTTTTCTTCTTTTTTGGGTCCAGGTTGTGGGGAGAATATAAAATTTAATGCATTTGATGGTTGATCCCGATAATAATTTGTGTTTGCAGCACATGCACAAGATTTCTGGTGGTTCCCACACATGTTTAGACACACCCAACCCCACCTGTACAATGTGACCCAACTCGTTCAAGGCATGACGTGGAATTTTAATTTCGCAAAGGTAGTTTGGTGTGCGAATATTTTCTGCAACACCACTTGGATTTTTTTATTTTGAAGAGATTACTCTTTGTAGTTTGCACTCCCCTTGTTTTTGCGTTTATGTTTTTTTTTTCTGTCCACTTTGGTTTTGGGATACGGGATGGGGGCACTCTAACCACACTCACAACGTAGCGTTTGACTTGCTTCCACATGAAAGTACCCTCTTCTTTCAGCACTTGCATTCACTTTTTTTTTTAAATATTTATATATTTGGTACGCACATGTGTTGAAGTGAGAGAGAAAACTTTTTTTTTCTTCTTCGATGGCTCAATTCCCATTTGTAGAACACGCAGATGAGTTTATGTGGTTCGGTCACATGTGGAATCATCAACAGCCTCACCTGTATGAAAACGATACCCAACTCCAGCTAGACATGAACCTCAATAAGAATTTCGCAAAGGTAAGCTTTCCCGAAAGGCACCTTTTTGAGACGTATTAGTCGAACCTTGGGGCTTATGTTCCGTTAAGTTTGTTATGGGGCCACCGTTTGCATGTTTGTGTCGGTAAATCAGGAATATTTTTAAATGGGAAACGTTACAGTGCTGAAAGAAGATTTATTTTTTACGTAGCTAGTGGCATGGTGCACGGTGTCTTGATTAACTAATATTAACGGATTAATAATCTGCATGTCGATATGTCGTCACCCTGCAGACAATTATGTAGCTTAGCCAAGTGCACTGGACATGTTTGAGGCTCTATAGGTTGCCATGATTAATGGCAGTGCTCTGCGAAATTAGGGGGGGCTTAATTGAGATTTGTTTGCTGTGGATGGGTAAGCCCTTGACACATTCGAAACAAAACATTACGCAAGTTCAAGTTTACGTGATTATTGTACAGTGTTTATCTGCGAGTTAAAACACAGTGTAATGTCCATCAGCGAATAACGTTACTTTTGTGGATTAGCGTCATGTCATGTTAAACTGATGATCTTCTCTGATGCTAATAGAGCCTGAAATGTGTACTTTGTAACACACCTAGTGCAATCGACCTGAAAGCCATTACTGCATAGAGATGAATGTCAAATTAACATTCATTAGAGGACTTGTAGCGTTCAGGTCGAAGCTGCAGGATTCACATTGCCGCCACCCTGATAAATAATGCAAACTTCCCTTCCTTCCGGGCCGCATCTACAAAAGGAACATGGGATTCCAGTAGACTCGGGCTACTCGGTGGCCCCTCACC
Source organism: Catajapyx aquilonaris (assembly GCA_000934665.2). Lineage (NCBI taxonomy): Eukaryota > Metazoa > Arthropoda > Diplura > Dicellurata > Japygidae > Catajapyx > Catajapyx aquilonaris. The sequence continues at coordinate 119,320 of KZ538385.1, forward strand.
ACTCTGGGGTGTACCCTGTGCACGAGCCCTTGTACGAGGCTTGGCGCAAAGTGTGGGGGGTTAGGGCCACCAGCACGGAGGAGTATCCGCACCTGAGACCAGCCAGGCTCAGACGAGGGTTCGTTCATCGTACAGTCATGGTGCTTCCGAGACAGACTTGCGGGTTGTTCACGCACACCATCTTCATAGAGAGGTATCCAGGTGGTAGGCAGAAGCTGGACGAGAGCATCCAAGGCGGAGAGCTTTTTCAGACCGTCGTGTACAATCCGGTAAGTTCTACAGCCTTTCGCGGCTTATTGCAAATACTGATTTTCGCTTTACCTGCAGATCAATGTCTTCATGACCCACATGTCAAACTACGGGAATGATCGGCTGGCCATGTACACGTTTGAGTCCGTGGTTAAGTTCCTTCAGTGCTGGACCAATCTGCAGTTGCAGACCTTACCGCCAGTGCAGCTTGGAGAGAAGTACTTCCAGATGTATCCAGAGGAAGTTGATCCTGTATGGGGGGTGAGAAATGCTTCTCTTACGCTATTGTTTTCTGGGCTATACCATTATGGTTACGTCTGTTTCATACTGTTTCATATTTCTGAATGTGACCTGTTTCAACTATGTAACATCTAAATCTGATCCGATTCAGAATCCATGCGACGACCAGCGTCACACACGCATCTGGTCTCCCAACAAGACGTGTGACCAGCTTCCGCACTTCCTGGTGATCGGCCCGCAGAAGACTGGAACCACTGCTCTGTACACTTTCCTGGCCATGCATCCTGCAGTGTCTTCCAACTTTCCCTCCCAGGAGACGTTCGAGGAGGTGCAGTTCTTCAATGGGAAGAACTACTACAGAGGGCTGGACTGGTACATGCGATTCTTCCCTGTTCCCAAGAACTCAACCGGTGGGCATGTTCTGTTTGAGAAGAGCGCAACATACTTTGAGAGTGAGCTTGTTCCGAGAAGAGCACATGCACTCTTACCAAAGGTATGTGCGGTTGAATTTAACTAGTTGTATGCATTACGTGCAGGGCTAATACTTCGTGGTTTACAGGTGAAGGTGGTGACCATCCTGATATCACCAGCGAAGAGGGCGTACTCGTGGTACCAGCACATGAGGGCGCATAATGACCCAGTGGCACAGAACTATACTTTTGCGCAGGTCATCATGGCTGGAGAAGCCGCACCTAAGCAACTTAAAGACCTTCGGAATAGGTGTGCAATTTTTTCGGAGCGTGCAAGACCATTTTGTTCTTCACCGTTGTGTGCACCGTTGCAACCTTCTCATTTCAGGTGCTTGAATCCCGGTAAATATGCTCAGCACCTAGAGCGATGGCTAACGTACTACTCCCCTCAACAACTGTATATAATCGATGGGGAGGAAGTTCGAAACAACCCAGTGGACGTCATGAACAAGTTGCAGCAGTTCCTGAAGCTGAAGCCCTTCTTCGACTACTCGACCAAGCTTAGGTACGGGACACTTGGCTTGCGAATTCTAGGGCATGTTATTCTAACGAGATGGTTAATTCGCAGGTATGACCCGAGCAAAGGGTTCTTCTGCCAAGTGATCAACTCGGACCATACCAAATGCCTGGGGAGGAGTAAAGGGAGACAGTATCCGGCCATGGATGAAAGGGCATACAAGTACCTGCAGGTACGATCTCGGCTCGCATGAGTGTAACGCGTACTGAGAGAATTTTCGTTGATAAACTTTGCTGCGAAAGTGACAGAAATTGATGAGTTTATTGTTCGTTGTTGGTACACCATCCATAAGTAAAATTAATCAAAGTTAATTAATGATCTTGAAGTATTTTTGATGATTTCAAATAACAATGAATAACAATGAATAACAATTATCAACAAGTAACAACTATCAACAATGAATAAATATTATCAACAAATCACAAATTATCAACAATAAAAAGCTTATCGACAAAAAAACAACTTATCGTCAAATAATTGTCAACAATGAATAACAATAATTATGAAATAGATAACTATCAATAATTAATAACAATAATTATGAAATAGATAACTATCAATAATTAATGACATCTATTGTAAAGAATAATTAGCTAATAACTATTGTAAAGAATAATTAGCTGACATCTACTGTAAAGAATAATTAGCTAATAACTATTGTAAATTTTAATAAATTACTTATCAAGATAATTGTAAATAACATTTATTACTAATTTATAACTGATATTAATGATATTAATAACTACTACTTATTATTAATGATAGTAATAATTTTTAAACATGTTTGTCTTGTACTTTCCCAGATGTACTACATGCCTCACAACACAGCGTTGGTGAAGCTGCTGAAGCGTTTGGACTACCCGATACCCCAGTGGCTTAAAGAGGACTTGAGCGATAGGATAGGGATGTGACAGAAAAAGGACGTTTTGAGAGTACGTGTCGTACTGCATAATTTTAAAAAGAAATTGAAATAAGAGACTTTCAGAGAGAGGGAGAGAGAGAGAGTAGGAGAGAAAGAGAGAAGAAGAAAAAAAATCACATGAGGTCTCTCGCTTTTTGACAATACTTGATCCCAGGGAGGAGCTATTTGCATGTTGAATACATACATAAGGGAGAGTGTGTGTGTGTGTTTCTTTTTTTTTTTTTGTATAAAATAATTGTCAAAGAAATGAAGCTAAAAAAAAATTGAGTGTCTGCCACTCATGTTGCTGTTCTTACGAGGGCTGATTTTATTGCGTGAGCGACTTTTCAGTAAAGGGCGTATTTATTTGTGGTATTGTTGGGAAAGAAACAATGCAGTTTAAAATGTTCAGTGTTGATAATCTTCGTGGTCTGTTTGTTCATTGAAGTCCTTTTTTTTTTTTCAACAATACTCATCCACTGACAATGGGGATCGAAAGAATGTATTTTTGTGCTCCGAGGGATTGCCAATCAATGCATTTAATTTATTTCGTCAAAGTCCCAAACCCGGTAACAATCAAATGCTATGTGTCATAATGTAGAGATGAGTACAGTTTTATTTGTTATTTTTTTACTGTTATTTTTTTTTAAAGGTGCAGTCTTAACTTTTTTGGCATTCCTCATTTATTATTTCGTCATACAATGGTCTAATTAATTGTTCTGGTGTGTTGTACAAAATATAAAGAAATCTAATGCTGCTTTTTTCGTTCTTGCCAAAAAAAAAAGTATTTGTCCTGCAAAAATAATTATTGAAGGTACAAAAGAGTCTATGATGCAACAGAGTAAAAAGTGTATGATAGTATGTTGTTAAGCTTTCTTGCTTTTTTCCGCCTGATTCTCCGTGGTCTCGTCCTTTTTCGGTAGTTAACATAGATCCGAAGCGTTTGCACTCAAAAGTGTCCTCCACATAAATGAGGTAGTTTTTACATATGTACTGTGTACTGTGCCATCTGGTGTTTTTAAAAAAAAAATTAGGAAAAAATATTATATATTGGGTTTTGTGGGATGATATAAAATGTAGAGGGCATTTTTGAGTTCAGACTAGTGCTTTTATAAAAATCAGACACTAAGTGTCAAAATTTATGTGTGAGCCCCAATTATTATTATTTTTGTCTTTGTTGTAAGTTGTAAGTTCTACCAAAACGAGGTTGTAAAAAGGTAACTAATGTAGTTTTTCCGTGGGGGGTAAACAAGGGTGTTTTTTTTTTCCCCATCTTAGAAGAGGTTGCGAGTAAGCTCACGAAATTTCACGGAGCAAAGTTTTTCAAACCAAATTTTGAGAGGGTTAGCCTAGAGAAATTTCAATTCAGCTTGGTCGCAACCTCTTCTTTCAGAGCATTTTTGCGTTAAAAAAAAAATGATGATGATGTGAATAAAAAAAGATGGTCATTTACAAAAAAAAAAAAAAAAGGGTTGGTCTTGTTAATTGAACGTTTGTTATTGAAGAAAACTTGCGGTTCTCCCGATCATCTCGACACGACCAAAAAGAAAATTTTCTGGAGCATTGGACTCAGGCTTAACTCCCACCTAGTGTTGTTGTTGTTGACATTAAGATATAATTATTTAATTATGCATGAATTTCATTAATATTATCGTGAATTATTCAGTGCAATCCATAATTTCACTGAAACTTTGTATTTTAAATTTAATGATGATCTTAGCTAGGATTTGATTAATTAATGGCAATATTATTTAAATTATTTTTCATTCATTCATTACACTCACAGCATATTCCCAAGATGGGGTTACCAGCGATGACCAGGAACAATCCACCTCGCCATCTCGTACGAACAGTTTAATGAATCCTCTATTGACTGAAATAATAATTATATTAGAATATGGTTAATTAATGAAACAAAATCATTAATTGAATAATTATTATTACTGACACAATAGTGCAATCCATCATTTCACTGAATTTAAATTTAAATTTAAAGATCTAGATCAATTAACATTTAAATAATTACGAAATAATAATTACCACATTAGAATGTGATTAATTAATGAAACTATCATTTATTAAATTAATATGAATTATATACATAATAGTGCCAATCCATCACCAAAGCAGTTTGGAGTAGGGGATATGGTGTCCGCCTGCTAATCGGGAGGTCCTGGGTTCGAATCCCGGAGCCGGCAACTCTGACCGTGGTTTTCTGTGGTTCCCCACGGTCCCTCCAGGAAAATTCCGGAGTTGTTTCCGTAATTAATAGGCCACAGCCGCTTCCTTCCGCCCCTATCCTATCCCAAAGAGCACAGTAAAAATGAAAAGCAAAGAGTTCCAGGCAAAACAAAACTGAAAAACGTCTTCCCTAAAGAGCCGATGGCCGATGGCTGATAACGGGGTATGAATATTATTATTAGTGCCAATCCATCATTTCACTGAAACTTGAAATTTATGTTAATCTCACCTTATCACGTCGCTCTTAGGATATGATTAAATAAAATATTTAAATAATTGCGAAATAATAATTATCCCAGAATATGGATAATTTATGAAACTATCTTAATTAAATAATTGCGAAATAATGATTATCTGAGAATATGATTAATTAATGAAACAATCTTAAATATAATTGCGAAATAGTAATTACCTTAGAATATGAATAATTTATGGGTTTGCGAAATAATAATTTAAGAATACGATGAATTAATGAAACGATCTTAAATAATTATGAATTATTGTCATTATTGTGCAGATCCATCATTTCACTGAAATTCAAAATTGATTTTAATAATCCCATCGTAATTAAATATTTACATAATTGCGGAATAAGAATTATCTCAGAATATGATTAATTAACGAAACAACCTTAATTAAATAATGGCGTAATAATATTATATTACAATATTATTAATTAAGTACAGCCCATCGGGTACGGTAAATAAATAAAAAATTAAGTACAGCCCATCGGGGTACGGTTAATAAAAAATAAATAAAATATGATTAAGTACAGCCCATTGGGATACGGTAAATAAATAAATGAAATATTATTAATTAAGTGCGGCCCATCGGGATACGGTAAATAAATAAATATTATTAATTAAGTACAGCCCATCGGGGTGCGGTAAATAAATATATAAAATATTATTAATTAATGTAACAGTCTTAATTAATCATTATGAATTATAATATTGTGCAATCCACACATAATTTCACTGAAATTTGAATATATTTAATTTAATCCCATATCTTACGATACGATTTAACCAATGAGATAATCCCATTAATTAAATTACCACGAATTATTCAATTTATAGTGCAAATCCGCAAGTTCATTAAATTTTAATTATAGTTAGTACAAATTATTATTATTATTATTATTATTATTATTATTATTATTATTATTATTATTATTATTATTATTATGGTTTTTTGCTGTTTTGAAATGAGCGCGCCTTGAAGCGGAGTGAGGGTGCGGATGTTCTCCATTGCCCGCTTTCCTCGAATGGCGAACAGACGCGGCCGTGGCAACTTCACTCCCGTTCCTTCCGCTTTTGTGGTTGGCATCATTCTCCAAGATGGACGCCTCTCCGCTCGTCGCTTCCCTCCCCCTCGTCTCCTCAGCCTGACCCTTTTTCCCTTCTTAGTGCCGCCCGTCTCTCGTTTTTAACCCCCTTTGACACACTCCCTCCTCGCCAGGAGGTCACTCATTCAAGCATTCGGAGGTGACTCGCTTTGAGTCGCCACAACTAGTTGGAAGGACGGCAGGTGATGTAACACGTAGGCTTAAATAAGTCGGGGCGGGAGGGTGGGTGGGTGGGGTTGTGGGGGGGGAAAAAAAGGAACAAAATGAAAATTGCGCTAATTGCAATTACTGCACATTAAGGTTCATGTTAAGGTGCGTTGCCCCCCGGAACAGTACCTCAAGTGTATTGGGAGCTCCACGGCTTAATACACCGGACTAGGCCTGAGAATTTTTTTTTGCCCCCACAGGTACAATGGACACACAACATGCAGGGCATTGTTCTAATCGCTTTTAGTAGGACACGGAACCATATGCTAGCATAAGAGGAACACAGGCCCCTATTCACATTTGTCGAGATTTTTCCCCCCAGTTTCATTCGGGACTAGGCCTGAGATTTTTGTTGTTTTTTTTTTGCATTAGAATCGCAGGGCGCAATGTGCAGCGCAACGTACAGCGCATGTTCATGTCCTCCTTACATGGAACGTTGTTTGCATAAAAAGGAACAAAACGGGTCAATGACCTTTTATGTTCAATTTCATGGCACATATTTGGCTCTTAAAGGTGCTGGCGTAATTATTGAAGCGGCTTATTGCATGATGGGGGCCAAGCGTTGTGGTGTTGCAATAATTGCAACACCACAACGCTTGGCCCCCATCATAGCAATCGTTACCATGGGAACGGTCACACATACGCTGCTTACTTGAAGCAGTACTTTTTATCAAAATTGTGCAGTCACAATAATAATTATTGTGACCGCACAATTTTGATAAAAGTACTGCTTCAAGTAAGCAGTGTATGTAGTGTGACCGTTCTCATGGTAATGATTCGTCGTAGAAACGCACTGTTGCTAATGGCGCTGTCAAGCGAGGACTGCGATGCTTCTGTCCATTAGAATGCCCCCAAGCCTACAGGAGTATTCCTCCTCGAAGTACTTCGATCGCAGTTGAAGAAATTTGCACCGACGTTACCAAGACAACAGCGGAGTTGCCATGGAAAATGGGTTGCATTCGGCATGAAATGGGACAAACGGACAAGCTTCGTCGTTTGTGTCTGTCGAGAGTACAACTGTAGACCTCCATTTCAAACGAAGCGACTTTTTTTTTTTTGCATGGAATGCCGTTGCGTTTGGAAATTGACTTTTTCCATGTTCGGAGTAAGTTTCTTGTTTCCATGCTGATTTATGCGTTCAGAGCAGATGTTGAGACTGCATTATCCCCCTCAACACCTGCGACCTTTAACGTGTAGGTGACCTTCAGTTGCTGCCAACTGCGTCTAGGCTGGATGGCAATTTCACCAAGGGTGTACAGTGCGGAAAACGAAACGACAATCTGACGTCATCGCCGCGCAGCAATATGGGGAAAACAGTTGTCAACAAAAGGAGCATTGTTTACGCCTATTGTTGCATGAGAACAAAATGTCGGATCGTAGTTTCGTTTTCCGCACTGTACACCCTCAGTACTGTACTTTTGTACTTTTGCCTGGTGCAATTGAACAGCATAGCATCAGACCTGCACATTTCTGCCTAGAGTGGAGGTAGGCAAGCGAAGGCCAGTCGTTACCGCCACCCTCGTGATAATAATAATAATTGTGGCCTTGGCAACGCCATAAACAGAGACGAAAAAATCGAATGTTTGCGCCTCTTATGTAGTATATGCTCCCGGCTCAGGGTATCTGCACGGACCTGTATTATTCTTTATAGTACAATTTCGTACATCGGAACCTTTAACGAAGCGCCTGGGCCCACGGGCAGGATGACAGGAGGGGATGTCCAAAGTGCAGTTTAATGTCTTATCCGTGGTCGTTTTGTGAACTCCCCCAGGTGGTTGAGTCTTAAGGAAATACCACCCAAGACGAAGCCAGAGACAGCCGCTAAACTCTGCAAGAGATGAAGGGGGTGTCCCTGGGCCGGGATCAAACCCGGGACTTTAACATCCGTGGGCGCATATGTTACCGCAGCGCCACTTTTGTCTCCCTCCCTCGTGATATTGGGCTACATCAGGCCTCTTTGCGTGTAATTTAGGAGTAGGTAGCTCATGAAGGCTAGCTTTATCACCCTAAGTCGTCCCTCAGCCCAGATTCGCTTATCTTTTTGTCAAGGCAGGAATTAACTGACGGGATGTTTTTATCAGTCCTGCAAACACTTCGTATCTGGGCGTGCCCTATTTACCAGGAGGTGCCCCTTTTCTGAGAAGTAACTTATCCAACCTGCATCACGATTAGTTAGGCAGTTTCCAGTGGTGGGCAAGTAGTGGAGCTGACTTTTTGGTTCACTGATTAGCATTTTCATTAACTTTGTAAACCCTTAGCGGACCAATGATTAGCTTAATTTTTCGCTAAATGTAAGTCCGCTAACATATGTATTGAGGCCAAGAGAGCCATTTTAGAGGCTTGAAGCGTGGTACACAGGTAGGAAGTTACTCGGCCGAGTAGGTGATTACACTTGAACAGTAGCTCACTTGCCCTCAAACTTCCCCTATGAATCGGCCAGAAACCCGTTTGGGAGGCGAGTGAGCATGCGTAGTAGGCTGCTCGCTGCACTGCTGGACCGAGTAAAGGTGCATTAACATGTGAGCGATTTGACGAGCGAAATCTTCGCCGAGACTGAAATTAACAATCGATTTTCGCCTCAAACATTGTTGGTTACTTGGGTTACGTAGCGTAGGCGAAGATTTCGTTCGTCAAATCGCTCACATGTAAACGCCACTTAACTTGCTACGTGTGTACCGCGCTTGATGTTTTTGAAGGCCAACCGCCATCACTTTGAAACGATTGAGTCGGAGATGGTCCAGCCAAAGTGAATTAACATTTTTCAATTGTACGAGGACCAGTCAAAACAAATTGAGACTAATTCGTTGGTGAATTTGCGGTGAATGGCATCAGTGTGCAGAAAGTATAAAGGCCTGTCCACACTAGCGAGTTTTCTTGTTCACGAGCCCCTCGTGCACGAAGCCTCCCAAGTTTTCCCCCTTCCTCCCAACCCCCCAGACCAAGTGTGATGCGATTGGCCCCGCCGGAAGCCCGCGAGTCCAAGAGGAAAGTTGGACAGGTTCTACTTTTCTCATGGACTCATAGACTCCCAGCCAATTGCGCCACACTTGGTCTATGGGGTTGGGAGTTGGGAGGAATGGTGGGAAACTCGAGACGCCTCACATGGTAGTCTGCTTTCAAAGAGACAGGTTTGCAGACTCACATCCGAGGACATCTTTAGCACCACCTGCGCAGTGATTTTCCAGGAAGATCGCCGCAGAACAGTGGATGACTTTGCCAGAGTATATGGTAGTGCCAACATGATTTTGCATCGACAGTTGAACCATTTTCACATGCAACGCGTTTGCGTCCGATGCGATGGGGTCCCAGGCTCTCGGTTATCTGTACCCACCACTGGTAGTTTCCCATGGCAACTACCACACAAGCACTCTCTTGCACTAGACAATCCCGTAACTAGGTGGCCACTTGTTTCGTACGTTAGTATTATAGCTGATTGTATGTAATTTACTTATGGCATTACCATGAAGAGAACGGTGTGCACAACACATGCAGAATTTTGACTGCGCGCCGAGATGTTTCTTTACATTACATTCACTAGAGTTGTAGTTATCCTGATCCAGCCCGTTGTTTTTTTTAAACAAGGATGTATTGTTTTCCGCAGGTTCAGCCGGAAGGATGTCGCGGTACCGTGATGGTTGCCCTTTGGACTGCAAGGTCTACGTAGGAGATCTAGGTACGTCGCATAATGGTGTGTTATCATTATTACTTCTTAGTTGTAGTCCTCATTTTAATATTTACTAGTGTAAGCTACAAGCTTGCTTTGGTTTTTTTTTAAAATTCAAAACAAATTTAGCAATTTTGACATGAGCTGCTGTGTATTCATATTTTGCCTTCTCATTGCCTGCTCTCCTATGCTTGTGCGGCATGTCCAGGATCTGGAGCCTCAAAGCAGGACCTGGAGGATGCTTTCTCCTACTACGGACCACTGAGGAATGTGTGGGTAGCCCGCAACCCACCTGGATTTGCGTTTGTGGAGTTTGAGGATGCTCGAGATGCTGAAGATGCTGTGCGAGGTCTCGATGGAAGGTCAGTCCCTTTGCTGATGACCCGATTGCACTTCCGGTGCAAAGAAACTAACTTTTTTGCCCATGTCATTCAGGACTGTGTGCGGACGTCGCGTGCGTGTGGAGCTGTCTACTGGGAAGAGCAAGTCCCAGTTCCGCGGGGCTCCCCCACGCTGGGGCCGTCCGTATCATCCAGAGGACCGCTGCTATGACTGCGGCGAGCGAGGCCACTACGCCAGGGACTGCTCACGGTACCGCCGGTACCGTATTTGTGGAGAAATCCACTCCTATTTTGCAACATGTGGGCTTGAAATGTGGCGGTTCAGTACTGCCGTATGCGAACTGCAAGTCAGGAAAATGATAATTCGAGGCTCTGTTATGGCGACGGAGTATTTGATAGCAGATGTTGACGGCATCGTTTTGTTGCATTTAACATTCAACGCTGAGGGGGTTGGGACGAAGTTGGGACGTACCCCGACTCCATGCATGTTTACAGACAAGTTAATGGGATGGGGGGGAAAAAAAATTACTAATTTGAAAAGGGGGAGCAGAGGGCAAAGATTGATTGATGATTTTGTTCCTGACATTCTTATAGGTGTAACGGCTGAAACTGAGAGTTACACAGCTATGAGAGCTACTACTTCTACTTCTACTACTACGGCATTCTCCTTCTACATAGACACAGACCATAAGCCAGTCACTATTTTGTACACGAATGGTCTTCTCGCCTCGCCAGTTACCTGCGAGAAAAGTTCCGCATCGAGAGAGGGTACCCTCCCAATAAGAGGCGCGCGCCATGTTGTCTCCAAGATTACATGACGTGCAGCCATTGAGAGAAAGAATGTTAGAAGCAGTCACGTCTGTTTTCAACCAGTTAATTATGCTACGGGTGTACAGCTACTGCTCAACAGTTAATTATGCTACGGGTGTACAGCTACTGCTCAACAGTTAATTATGCTACGGGTGTACAGCTACTGCTCAACTGCCCTTCTACAGAGTACTACTAGAGCTGCAGTCTCGTATTGAATTTTGAATGAGTCGTCGGCCCACTTGTGAGTCGGCTGGCATATGGTAGGACCACATGCAACTGTCCACATTTCCCTTTCAAATATATCACCAGGTTTTCCTGTGTAACTTACAGAAAATGATTGCGTTGCAAAGACCTGCCTTCAAATCGCCAAATTTGCCTGTAATTACTGGCATGTTAGTAACGCGGCCTTGGATTTAACCTCATCCTTAGCGGCTGGAGTTAGAGTGAGGCCGGGTGCCTGCGATTTGCAAGGCAGCGTATGCAAAAGAATTATTTTCTTTTTGGCACGGAGAGGTTAGCCTGTAGTCAGCCCACATTCACTTTCCCCCCTAGCCGTATGGATACGGTAGTTTAATTCCTGTCTCCCCGCCAGCCCGGAATTTGGCGCTGGCGGTGCTACAGAATTCGCTATACCTCCATCTTGTTCATGGTGCGCTCAAGTGGTAAGATTGCGGAGGCTACCTACCACCCGAGTTGCACCTTGATCAAGCTGGCGGCCTAGCGAACGATGGGACGCAGACATTAGGCTACCGTATTAGAAGAGTGTCAAGGGGCTGCCTTTAGTCAAGGCATGCAAATTAATGCTGCTCTGCTTTGGCCCCCTTTCCCATCTCGTGACCCTGAAGCCATTCTCGCAGCCGTTCCCGGAGCCGTAGCCGCAGCCGCTCCCGTGGACGCCGCCGTTCCCGCAGCTACAGCCGCAGCCGTTCCAAGTCCCGCAGCCGTAGCCGCAGCCGCTCTCCATCCAAGTCCCGGAGCCGCAGCCGCTCCAGGTCTCGCCAGGGGAGCCGTGCAACAGCTGGGGCTGGCGCCAGCGGATCAGGGGGGATAGGACCAGGGACCAGTGGTGGAGGCGGCGGAGGCAGTGGAGGGGCCCAGGCTAACCGCAGCCGCTCCAGGTCCCCTGCTCGCTGAAGTGTGTGGGATCAGGGTTCATTTGGAATCGGGTTAACAAACCAGGGGTTAATAAAACCAGGTTATGGGAAGGATAAACTACTACCACCGTGTTTTTTTCTTCTCGCAATAAATACCCTCATCCTTTTCCACCTCAACCCGCAACCTTGTTACAGGAGGAGGAGGAGTCCCACGAACCCAAGTGTTGCAACAACCAAGTAATTTCGTTGTAAGGTGGAGCCTGCTAATTGCGCATAATGACCTGCTGCTCTTACTTGCCCTGATCTGAAAATATCGGGACACCCCCAAAAAATGGAGTGGTGGGGTTATACACAGGATGTGATAAAAAGTTTCCATTAAGATTATCTGGACTTTAGAATGGATAATTATGAATAGTAACAATTGAGCTAGGAGGAAACCAAATTTGAAGTTCATTTGACAGTTAACAACTGAAATAAATACGATTATACCTTGGACAGTGAATTTCTGTGGGGTCTGGTAAAAATTGCTGCCACTATGTTAATTTCTTACTTAGCGGGATGTAAATGTTGATAATGAACCTGAGGGGCCGCACAAACCCAAAAACAGTTATGACATTAATTACAAAAAATCTACCACATAATTAAAAAATATTTGTCGCAAGTGGATTTTTTCAGAAATTGATACACTTGGCTGTACCACATTTAACGGTGTTATTTATTAATAAATTAAAATGTGATAGTATTGTTTATCTA
>JYFJ02001568.1:0-61477 GCA_000934665.2 Catajapyx aquilonaris
GGGGGGGCGCGAAATCTGAAATTACTTTCTAGGGGGGGCCGACGTGGCAAAGTTTGAGAAACGCGGCATTAAATGAAGGCGAGAACAAGTAGTTGTAGCTGCAAAAATTACTTGGCCCACTCAATTTTAGCAAGATACTTCAAAAAAACGACTTGCGCAATAAGCTCACAAAGTGGTACAGGACATTAATAAAAAAGTAATGACCATATCAAATGCAGTATTAAATCACCACAATCCAGCCCAAAAAGCACAATATCTAAAAATTGGCCGGTATGCTCTCAAAATGATGACACACAAAATGCAAAACATGGACTAGAAGCAATGTCTTATAAGCAGTAGAACGTGAGAATTTCAACAAGAAAAACTTCACAGGATTGGTTTTCCCTTCCAGAATGTTGCAGTTGGACTACTACACAACAATATGGAACACAGGAGAGGAGAGGGGAGTAATTCCTCTTCTACTGCAGCCAGTTGCTTCTTATTGCCACCAGTTGTGGTACTTTTGTAGACTTAAAACTAATAACTCGGCTGTCTTCATCCTTGAAAAACACTAGGTTGTCTGTACTTATAGTGAATCAAACACTTCTGTAAGAGCATTCTTCCTGAATTCAGGCTGCAACTAACATGAGGTACAGTGCTGGAAAAAACTGCCTTATACCAAATGTGCATTAATCAAATCACGCTCTCATGTGCTTCCATCCTTGCCCGGCTGTTTGAGCTCCTTTCTGATGTACAAGGCAGCATTTTCCATTATTGTACTTCCCTGGATTGCACCCTTAGCACTGGACCATCCTGCTTGTACCTTTGATCATCAATAAACATCGGCTGCAATATACTTACGTAGATATAGTATCCTCCAAGAAGCCAGAGACTGAAGAACAGCATGAACAACATGACAAGTCCCATACAAATAAACCATGGAATAAAGTAGCCCCTGCGTTCGTCACGAACTCCTCTGATCATCAGGTACGATGAGAAGATGAAGAAAAACAGGAAAAGGATGACAAAGACGCCCACTGGAATCATGGCTGCCAAATAAAAAGAGCAATGTAAATACTGCTGTAAAACAGCTCGCATGCAGCTAACAGCCAACTTACTAGTCCGGATATCAGTTTCAAAATACGGGAGGTAAAACTGAGACGATTCTCCTCCTGCCACCACATATGCAGTGTATATAATGAGCAGTATGCTGAAACCCTGTTGACAAAATTACTCGTTATACAGGCACAAATTTAATGCGATGCTTGGTAGAGGCGTAATTACCCCTGTGTAGTAAGCAACGGCCTGGCTGGCTGTGCCCACATTGTAGAACCAGTAGCACGGAGACCAGCATTGATCTAGCACAACCATGGTGGGCTGTCAGCACGGATCTGTAACAGTTCAATGCTTCATATGCCTTGTATGCTTCATAATACCAACAAGGAACTTAGGGGAAGCAAGCAGTAATGGTTTGTTTGGACTTGGAGTAAAAATAGAACACTGGTGCTGGCATGTTTGTGCCCAACCTGTTTTGACTCTTACTTGTTAGTACACAACTTAACACCTTGACCTGCATCATTACGTGGCATCCTGCGTTGTCCAGCACCGTACCAGTGTACCTCCAACACCAATCAATTGCATTAATTACACTAATTAAGCCTTAAAATGTACCGGGTTGTGTACCTGTCCACGCCCAAAGGAATATTTTTTCAGGGCGTCAACTCCAGGCCTGCCAACAGGTGAGACACACCTGTCCTTGTATCGGATCAAAAACGTGCTTAATTTAAGCATATTTAGACCTGATTATGTTTAAAACTTACTAATTAAAAGAGCAAGATGTTTAAACTTAAACCGCGTTTAATTTTTAAACTGGAGCGGATTTTGAAGGTTTATAAGTTGGACCAGAGATGGCGGGAGTGTGCCTAATAAGGCAGTTTTCAAAGGCGGGCTTCACGATAGAATTGGCTTAGCCTGAGACTCTGTCTGTCCAAAGTATCACCTACGTATATGTAGTACTGTACCACTACAACTGGGACGACCCTGAGAGTGGCAGTAGAGTGTCGAAATAGAGCGCCATCTATGTGCGGGTACGTCGGGGAAGGTGGGCTGGGCAGTGTTGCCAAGTTTGCTTCACTCTCGTATTTAATAACACCCTTTGGGACACACCCGGATGCTAAAAACTGCACATTATTTTGAGCGGGCCTGTACAACCACGAAGAGCAATTGACTCCTGCAAGCCCTATTGACCTCTTCCTAATTCGTCGTTCCTAAACCACCGTTACAATCAGCCAAAAAAATACCTCAGCCCACATGACACATACATTGTGCTTTACACGCGCACTGTTTGTAAGCAATGTACACAACAAGAGAGCGTCGCCAACAGTGAGGTTGGACTAATTGAACCGGAAGCCTACTTTTAAAAAAAATATAATGTTGGCACTCAAAAGAGGTTGTGACCATGACACCGATGGTAAGGAGGAGCTATGTGGCTGGGCCTCCACTTCGGGTAGTTCCTCTCCGATATCAATAGAACGGAGCGTCCTCTACTATACTCTTTGGTACTGCCGGGTTTTGCGAAAAAATAATCTGGCAACTCCGCGTCGCCTAATTTTTTCGGACTCTTCTTTTTGCACAGAAACAGGAGCAGCACACAAGTGACCCACACACACTCGAGGGATGCTGGAGCTTCTGGCATAACTGGTTGGAGGGGACCATTATTGTTTTTTGTGTACATCTTTAGAAGAGTCTCGCCCACAGGTGTCAATGTCCGCTTGCGTATAAAGACATTTCAACAGGTGCCCCCGGGTGAGTTGCCTCTTCGGATTGCCGTTTATTAGTCTTACACAATAATTTTTATCTGAATATTGTAGCTCACAGTGGACACACCGCAAGGCCGTTGGCCGCGATGGTGGGTGGTAGAAGAGGGCATTGGATTGGCTGGAAGGACCCGGTTGTGGTGGTGGTTGTGGTGGGGATCCTCCTACCAGTCCAGGGGTTGTTGCCAACCTGCTTTGTAGGCACTGTCTGGTTGTAATCCGGAATGCAGTGAAGGTGCAGCAGCAGCAGCCATGGGTGATGTCAAGTGTCCGGATCGTGCATCGGTACCGGGCCACACACGGTACGGATTCAGGTTCAACAGAAGCAGGGTTAACCTTGAGGATCCGCCGGGTGAGGTGGCCCAAAAGCAGACGAATTTGGTGTACGGCCCACGCCCATATGTGGGTCCAACCCCGAACCGGTACCGAGTGGAGACCTTCGTCCCTCTGAACTGCACCAAGCCCGGAACCCGCTGCGACTCCCCTTACCCTGAAGTGGATGGCACCACCCAGCAGGAGACGACGTCGGCGTCGTGGCAACGGCGCCCTCATCACGACGCGCCTATCTTTAGGCACCCCAACGGAGACCCGTGCCAAGAATCGGGGTTGGGCAATAAGAGGCGAAGGAGGACTGCAGCTCAGCACTTGGCGTCTTCAAGAACCGACGCTTGCCAACAAGACGCTGGTGGCGCTGCGTCGACGTCTCAGAACGGCCGTGGAAAGGAACCGGTCTACTCCAAATTCAGGGCCTGTTTGGAACTGTTCGCCAAAGGGTTCAACAACGAGGTGTCGCCGCCGACGTCTCCATGCAGGAGGAACGTCGGAGGTGTCGGTCGACAGAACCCGTCGCAATGGAGCAACAATAGGACCAACGAGGTGCACACTTTCATCCCGACACCGACACATAAACTCCCATTGAGCTCTCGGCTCAGATGGGAACCTAATTATAGAGCGGAGCAGCAGCAGCAGCAGCAGTCTTTTGGCGTGGCCGCATGTGATTCATCATCGGTGCCCCCTTGCACCAACAAAAATACAGAAGACAAGGAGTGTTGCCAGAGTGCGGTACCGGACAGAAGCAGCTGGAGTGACCGGTCCAGCGACATCGCCGCGTCCAGTGTTAGCCTCAAGTGCGACAGTGACAGTGAAGTGTCCAGTGTGGTCAGTGAGGTGTCGGACGCTAGTAGTTCGCTGCTGCACGTGCCTGTCAGACATGTCAATGGCGGTAAGCAAGATGCGCCCAAGAATAGGTTCTTGCATTGTTCCTCGCACTCGTTGCATTGTGTCAAGCCGTTGTGTGGGATACCGGTCCTAGATGCTATCGGACGTCAGAATGCGGCTAGATTAGGGGACAGGAACCATGTGGGAAGTGGCGGGAATGACCTTTTGACCCCGGGAAGACGAAGGATGAATCCGGACGGCGATTCTTCCCTGGCGTCATTCAAACCGGACAGACGAGGATCGACGAGCAAGAAAGCCACGACGTCGGGCAGCAGCTCTGATGGTCCGAGTGGTACCGGGTCCAAACCCAAACGGCGGGTCAGGCCCAAACCGGACATACCGGCCTACCTGAACCTGTGCCGGAACAAGTCTCCATCGCCGCCGTCGTCACCTCAACGGTCCGAACATGACGAGCGGGCCTGCATGTCCGACGGGGAGCGATGCGACGTCGAAAACTTGGAGAACCTGCTGTCGTCCCTGAATTTTGCCAAGTTCAGACTCGGCAAAGGCGGGGTCAAGGGCCCCAGGAAGGCCCTTCTCAGCAGCAAGGACAAGAAGGATGAACGCACCCGGTACCCAACCTTCGGTCGCAGCAAGGCTAGGAACGCCAAGGTGGACAAACTGCGACAACTGACCGAACGATTGAAGCCTCCAGCACCTGACACCACACCGAAAGAGGAGCCCATGTCCACTGACGACACACCCGAAGACACAGGTGCTTCTGGATATTCCCCGCCAGCACCAACCGACGACCCCAAAGTGTCGTTCATAATCGGCTGCGTTGATGACGACAGCAACCAACCGGATTCTCCCACTGACGAACCAAAAGAGGACGACATCTTTGAAGAATCCAGGTTCAATCTAGGCAAGTTGAACTCGAGCATCATCGTCGGTTCATACGCCCAGCGCACCATTCCTTTCCGGAGCGCCTCGTTCTCTCAAGTTGACGTCTCCTCTGACGGCAAGTACACTCGAAGCTCCAAAAGTCCAATAGCCCTGAAGCCAATGGCGTACAGCTTCAATCGGGAAGGTTCCACTTTGGTCGGTTCGGCCACGTTGCCCAGGAAGAAGTACGGTGACGTCAGAGATGCAGCAGGCGATGGGGCAAATGTAAACTTACAGGAGCCAGAAGCATTTGAGGTATCGAGTAGGTCGGAGCAGGAAATGTCCACGGAGGAGCCAGACGTGGCTGTCGGAAGGAAGGGCTTGAAGAAGGAGGTGTCGTTTGACCAAGAGGAAGTGCTGGAGCTGCCCGAAGACAATGATGTGTCACCGGAGGAGGAACCGGACAATCAGGAAGAAAAGGCTGATTCGGACGATGATAAGTTCCCGAAGACGTTCGAGGCTTGTCCGGCGTCACCTCCGAACACGGACTCATCTTCGTCGCCGACAATGGACAGGCCGCAGCCTGAGTTTGCGGATGCGCCTCCAGCTGCTGGTGTGGTCATACCTGCTGTCCGGTTGTCCCTCAGCGACCGGGAATCGCGGACAAGCAGCCTGGACGATAGTGTACCGGACAGCGACGGTGGAGCTGGTACTCACACGGAGCTGTCAGACGACGTGACTGACGAGCCGGCCAAGACGGAACCGGAGGTCGAGCCTATACCTGAAGCACCTCAGGATGACAACGACGACGATGAGGAGGACAAGGACGAGCCTACTCTGGACAGGACAGAAACCGGACCTGAGGACTGGACCACTGCTGTCGAACTGAAGGTAGATGACCACCCGAAAGGTGAGGAATGGCGTCAAACCAACAGTGACCCTATGGTGCAATCGGAGGACACAGATACAAAAGAACCGCGCAAGTTACGAGCCAGCACCAGCCTGGAAGAGGAAGTGTCCGAAAAACACTCTTTATCAGTACGCCCTGTCCGCTGCCGCGCCCATACCATGACCAAGGAACGTCCTGCTGACCACCGAGAGCGTATATACTCCGGCGGATCCGAACTGTACCTGCTGAGTCCCCGTCGCAACGGAGACCAGCTGGAATCGGGCGACAGTCAACCTGACGTCCGATGTCGCACCCGGACAGTATCGCCATCCCCCATCAACTTCGATTCCGACTCGTCCATCAACAGCGACCGAGGCGTACCCAGAAGTCCGCATGGTCCACGCCGGTACTCCAAACGACCGCTTCGAGGACCATACGGCGAGATGCTGGAAGCCGAAATGAGCAAGTCGGAGTTGAACAAAGTGTTTTCCAAATCGCATCTAAGTGACGAACTGAACTTTCTACGAGACCTGACCAACATGCGCGACACAAAGTCCAGCTCCCCTAGATGTTCCAGCCCTGTGTCGCCCCAGGTGTGTCAAGGGGTCACGGCCGACCCTTGGCTCAGGTCCGCACCATTACACGCCAGTCACTCTCTGGACGACTCACAACTTAAGGTCAGCCCTGTAGTTTAAAAAATGGGATCTCAATATACAATCGTGGGGGTGCTTGAGTGTGCCGTCCGAAAATAACATAACCGCCATGTTGGCAATGGTCCACCCGCATAACCAAACCGGCTTCCTTCCTTCCAGGTTGGTTATCACAGTTCATCCAGCAGTAGGGATGTTCCCAAGAGAAAGACCAGCGCCAACATCCCTTACTTGCCCTCGGATTGCGAAATGGACTCAACCCCCATCAGCAGCCAGACCAACCTGACAGTTTCGCATCACCGGACAGCATCCAGCCCATCCCAACTGCAGATCTTCACTGAAGGATTCACCTCCGAAGATGAACCGGAATTGGTCGAACTCATGCCTAAAGCCAGACTGTACGACTCGCTACCGTCCAATACGGACGCTAACAATGTGACCAGGTCCGCCTCGGTCAAGAGAAGAAGGGTGAGTGCATTGTTGTCGACTGGCGGCAAAAGAGCGAATTGAACAAATTCGCTCTTTTGCCACTATCCTGCCAACCCCACAACCCTGCAAGTGGTTGTCTACATCTCGGGCGTAAAATTTTGGCCAAAATGGTTCCGTTGACCCAATTCGCGATCCGGACTCAACATCCGTTGGCGATGCTCTATTTGCGGCGACCTCTCTACTGGCAAAGTTCCGTCTTGTTCCACCCACGTTTTGAACCACAATAGTAGGCCAGAGTTCTAGTGGCATTGTCTGCATAATAAAGATATTTGCATGGATGAAAACCATTGATCGCCATCAGGAGGTGGGTTGGGTGAGGGATAATGAAGTTGAGGGCTCGGGATCCTGATGTAATTACTGATGTGAAGCCAATTAAAGTGGTGCCTGCAGGTCAATCTCATCGCGGTTTCTATATACGGGGAGGGTTTGACACCCATGGCGAATATCGGATACAATTCTATACGGGGACTAAAAATGTCCAGGACAATCATTTCCTTGATAATGTGTTTCTTCGATTCGGTGTACCTCGTACCGTTAAAGTGGCCGATCTCTCAGGTGGAGTGTATTCTTGAGTCCAGAAGCACTTCAGAAGCCAGCAGTCTTACGTCACTCCAGCATCTTGCCTACGTCTTAAGCATTTCCTGCTGTGCCCACGTGAACCCACCTTCGCCCACCAAAACTCAACTGCTCTTTTATACATATACAGTATATATCCTACTTCAACCAATCGATTCAGATCCAGCAGAAAAACGATTTTAGAAAAGTAATTCGATGGGGTATTTTTCCCTTTTTAGCACCATACAGGGTGTATCAAAAATTCTGATCAACCTAATATTACAACCAAAGCAGCTTGCAAATAAGCAGTTGGGTAAACAAGAGGCATGTTGGAGAATGCAAAAAAGTTATGGCGATGACCATGCGTTATGTACTGACGGGGGGACCGTGGATATTTTCAATTCTGGTGGGCTTGTTAACGTTTATTTTTATGCTGCCAGTGTGCGGGGGAAGTTGGCAGGAAATTATGTGTTGTTGCAGCACCGTTTTTGCAGAATAAGTAACAAGTGGAGGTACACATGACTGCATTGCTGCTGCGTAGGTCGATATATGCAGTGAACAAGGACTGTCCAAATTCTGGCAATACCGGTGTCATTTTAAATAATATAAATGATGCTACATACAGCATGGTTAATAGAAGCGCAATTATATTAGTGATATCAAGTTAGCGTGTAATGCAATTGAAGCATTACATTGTCGGTGCAATAGCATGAAAATTGTATTAGAATTGTGGAGCGCTCCGTACGCGGGAAAGTGAACACATTATTGCTGCAAGGGGAATAATGAAACGGTGAGACAAAAACATAGTCCCTTTTCTCGTTAAAACCGTGGGAATATTATGAGAAAAAGCATAATTAAACATGGGGAAGCACAGCTTACATTATTCTGTCATCCGTAATTTACTGACTGTACGTATTTTCTCGTTAAAAAGTAACGATGTTATACCAGGGATTTGTCATATAGCCGCATATTTTTGAAAGCAAATCCTAACTTCTAAAACGAATCCAAAATTAGACAAATTAAGTTCTCCAATCAACGTGCATAATTACGATCTAATACAGTACACCCGAGTTCTGCTTTTAGTAACCAACCAGATTTCCACTAATTTCTGGACATTTTGAATGGCCTCTTTCAGCCAAAATCATAAAGTCGACTCGAACCTTTTGCGTTTTGTTTCCAACCGTTTTACAGGGTTAATATTAATTGCTGCTTTCCAGGAAAGTACACCCAGTTCGAGGAAGGAGATGTTTGTATTAAATAGGAAACAAGTTGTCATCGCCTTTGCGTTACTAAACATTTAAGCCGGATTTATTAGAAACTGAAAGTTCAAAGTGCAAAGAGAGCTTGCCTCAAAGCAAAAAAAAAACTTCTTTCAGTACCTACTCGAACTTTTGATCAAAATCTCGTTTAACGCATTGTTGACAATCCCATTTCGCCATATCCAAGTGGGGGCATAATCGTTTGTATCGATTTCCTGCAGGGTCAGGCAACTGAGAGAAAAGGTAAAAGTCTGCAGAGAAAAAACCTCGTCTTGCTCGCACATTTCTGTGCTATAAAATACTGCAGGATGTATAGAGAACAGCAAAACTGACACAAAATGAGCAAAATCCATATATTGATTTGGTTCATTGATCCTATTGTTGGCCGGATGATTTTAATTTGATGTGCACAGTGGCTCTGTGTGTTATGACAATGATCAGTCTGATAAAAACGATCAAGTATAAATCAATTTATAACTCATAATTTCAATTAAATGTTCGTAACAAATTACAGTGTGGAAGTATAAAAACTGATTTGTTATATTGATGATAATAATATTAAAGTAACTTTATTTAAACATTCAAGAACTTTATGTTGGACCCGTGTGAGTCTTCTGGGTGATCTACTCTGAACGCAATCACTTGAAATATATCCACATAATCTCTAGATCCGACATTTGATCGATATCCTACCTTCAGTACCTCGCCAGAACTTTCTTCCGCTGATTGTGATTGATAGAAAGTGTGGCTAGATAGGAATCAAGATTTAGTCCATGAGCTTCATCAAAATCCCTTTTTAACAGCTTTGGTAAGGTCGTAAGGATCAGTACCTTACAAAAAAAAAAAGGAAGCAGATATTGTCCAAAAAAAGTAATTTGAGGAATGAGCCTTTCTTGAAGATTGGCCCAGACAGCGTATTACCACAATTGATTGAGTAACAATAGTATTAATAAATATGAACAATTGAAAATTTGGGAAAAAAATTGTATGCACGAATAATTTTTTAAATATTTTATGAGCAAAGGAATATCTAACATATATAACAGCTGAGGACATCAGGCATATCTGGGTTAATATCCAAATATTTGTAGAATGCACAGACAATCACATCATAATTTTTTTAGGGGATAATAATATTCGCTCCAAGTAATTGCGAACCCAAATATTTTTAGAGCGCACCCAACCCTGCATGTCGAAAATTCTGCCGCATTTCCCACGTAATTCCATATAGCTGCAGCATGAAATTACTGAGAGCAAAGCCCGTCCGTCGCTCTAGTTACCTTGTAAGTGCACTTTGGCGACAATTGAATTACCCCTTGCCACCCCCATGGGCTTCCCTAGAGAGCAATAGAGTGTGGGCACATACAGATGAAGTACATGCTCAGAAGTCGCTCATTACCAAAGCCCAACCTGCAAAATGGATCCCCACCTCCGATAAGTGGATTCCTAAATCCTGTGCAGTTTTATTTTTTTGGCGGGTCCATTCTAGAGTTGGCTTAAAGCCACCCTCTAGAGTTAGTAATATCTGCACTTTCAAGGTTAACCCCCTCATGCCAACAGCAAATGTAAGAAAGTTTTTTTTGAAAAAATGCAGCAACTGAAAGGTTTCGATTCACAAACGGGTCACTGTCTTTGCTATACACAGGCTCCCCAGCAGACCTATACGTAGAGCATGTCCCGAAATATACAAGTTCCACCCACCCTGCAAAAACCGCTCTTAGCTATTTATCGCAGGAAAGGCTGGGATTGGTCCGCTTGCAGTTTGCCATCGACATCTCCACACTTTCAACTTCATTTCCAGACAAGAGGCTCCCAAAATTTCTGCTGGATTCTCTGGCAGTAGTGCGCGAATAGTGCAGTGGTGTGCAGTGGTAGTGCGGTAATTCGGAGAGAACGGTACTTTGCTTACATATGCACCGAGTGTGTTATCCAATCAAACGCATTTATTGCCCAAATATTTTGAAACCTCAATTAGTCCTTAAAACCTGTGTTTGCATTAGGAACAACTGTACTTTCCGAAGAACTGTAAACAACTCTTTAACCTAATAGCTCATCCCCCGCATTATCATTTTGATAGGAAAATTCCAGCAGACAGTTGTAGATAGGACTTTTTAAAAAATGGGGAGCTTAGTCGACGAAGCAATTTCTAGTTAATCTGCTGAAAATTGATGACTTTTTGGGGATGTAAAAAATAAGTTCAAGGGGGGTAAGGTAATGAAATTGCCAACAAGGGAAAGGAAATTCCTTCGACTTGGGAAGGAGGAAGTGTAAGCTTGAACGGAATTCCAAATTCGCAGTATTCGCAAAGTGTAGCCTAATCCCAGACCGGAAATTAACGCCGTGGACGTGAGGTACTCCATATGTCGCTTAACCTTAGGTGGAACAACCGGGGTGCCAAAAAGGCAAAATGCCCACCACCTCACCACACACAAGCAAGCAGCAGCATCGATAAACGTTGCTTGTGCCAACACACATTGTGTGTATTTTTGTTGAAGGACATTGGACCTGATTATTATTGCAAATTATTTGTTGCATAGGTTGTCACATAATAAAATATTCCGTGAAAAATTAATTGCGAAAATATTTTATCAAATATTAGTATTAAAAGTCACTGTTGCGTATCAACGTAATAGTGTTACGTTGTGTTGGGCATATTGGTAAAAATAGAGTAAGTGGGCGGATTGTCATGTGTCGTGCAGTGTCGCATGTTGATGAGGCGTACCTGTCATTGCACTCGGAATTTATTCGATTATTTGCCTTTGACGGCGAGTCAGTCACAGTATGACATGCATTATTCCACCGTTATAAAGGAAGTAATTGCTTTGGAGTTTGGAATAATATTAAAGTAGATTTGCGATTTTGGTACAAGTCAAGTTTATGAGCAGGCGACGTTGACACCTACGTAGGGACGTAATGCATCCAAATGCACTTAACGTGTCGTGGGATGTCAGCATAAAAGGGGAGGTACACATGTAATTGAACTGTACATCACGATTCCATCATAATTACTTAGGACTTACAGGCAGGAAAACATTCAGGCATTTACGTGTAAGTAATACGTATTATGAAGTTCATATTTTTGCAGTCAAAGTTCACTTATCTGACCCACATTAATATTCTGAGAAGCCAGCCGCTTTATTACCGTCCAAAGAGTTTATGAGCAGAACAAGTCCGATAAAAAAGCGAGGCCATTGTGAATTAACTCCTTCAGAAATACTGCAAATGCCTGAATATCATTTTGGATAATTACACATTAAAATTTTGAACTCCGTTTCCCTCAAAACACGTGCCGGTTAGCTAAACATTTAGGTCATACCCTCTTCATATATGCACTCGAAAAATTGAACATACGACCAGCAATGTTTATGACTGCAACTTCTCACAAAAAATTTCAACTCTTGCAAGATATGGCGCATATGTGCAAACACAGTTTCTCCTTATTTTCCTAAAGATGGGGCACCCCCCCAAATATACACGCGCATAAAGGTAGCTCTCGAGAAGAGCTCTCGAGAGGTGGGAGGGTTTGTAACCAAGCAACCTAGAGGTTGCCACATGAGCGATAAAAGCGCATGCCTGCTTCCAATGGATTGCCTCAAGCCTGCGCCAGGAATTTTTGGTGGAGGAAAAAAGGTTCCGGGCAGCACAGAGAGGAGCCAGAAGTGGTCGTGTCAAGTTGGGTCCTGAGTGGTCAGCTGCTACATCGATCTGACCTGGGGTAAAACAAGGACAGCTGATCAGAGGGGGGGTTGACATTGCCGGATCGATTTGTGGTGTGGCCATGAGAGTGAGTGAAAGGATGTATGTCCGCAACATTTCTGGTGATGAGCGATGCTGCTGGAACCAATGAACTCGGGGATGGCCAGAACAGGCCTGCGCAAGAACGAACCGCGGATACGACGCAGTCGCAGTCCATCACTTCGGAACTCATGTTCGGACGGAAGCGAAGAAGATTTGACCAGTTCGGCATCAGAAATTTCTACCAGATCGGTAAGAAAAAAATTGGTTCAATTCCATCCATTTTTAAGAGAAAATATTAATGGTGTCATACTGGTGGCGCCACATCCGGCATTACAGTTGACCCGAAAGAAAAGACTTGACCGGCGGCACCTATATTTGCTTCGCTCCAAATAGGTGTACAGCACACACTCTCTGACGCACGTGGCACTAGGTGATTACCGACGCCAAAAGAGAGAAAGAAATTGATGACGCCATACCGTCTCCGTTGTCCAAATAACGGGTGCAAACATCTGTCGAGTTTGTCGTTGGTCATTATAGTCCCCAAGTCTGAGGGTCTATAAAAGGGTATATCTTGGACGAAACTGCCGGCTTCTAGTTAATCATCTTGGGAACATTTAAATGTGGCACACACGCTTTAATGATGCCTTTGGGCAGATTAAGAAATCAATATCTGGCCTATAGGATTTTTTTAAAAAGAGGGTTTCAAATATCGGTATCAGCAATTTTATGGTGCTGAGCAGCGACAAAAGAGCTTGGTCCGTAATAGAGAAAACGTTTTGGCAAAAGCCTATTGCCTTTTTACCCGACCTATTGCATTACCCGGGGCGGGAGATCCTGACTGGAATATTTTACGCCTGCTGAGTTGGAAAAGCGCTATATAGACATTCTGAGAAACGAGGATTTATTTCTGAGGTTCAAGTCAACGCTCGCACTTTAGTCGAGTTATGGTCTTGGTTTTTTTAAAACCTGTTATAAATTCAGAGAATAATGCAGA
Source organism: Catajapyx aquilonaris (assembly GCA_000934665.2). Lineage (NCBI taxonomy): Eukaryota > Metazoa > Arthropoda > Diplura > Dicellurata > Japygidae > Catajapyx > Catajapyx aquilonaris. The sequence continues at coordinate 13,413 of JYFJ02001568.1, forward strand.
TTCTGTATTTATGCTGCTGATAAAACCATCATCTTCATTAACTCAAAGTTGAGTCCTAAATAAGTCCATTTCTATCGCGTCTTTCATACTGAAATCTTGTAAAAATATTTCTTACATACAATGGATATCACCTTCACTTACAATTAAGCCCATTTTCTTTGTTAGAAAAGTAAGTTCTTGATTGAACCATGCGTTGAAAGTATGGGCGCTCCACAGTTTTGAGTGAATGGCAACGCTGTTGGGCACACTCCCCAAACCAGCCAATCCCGTCGCTTGCCATCACGTGACAGAGGGCTCTCAGATAGGCCTGTTCGAATAACAGGCCCAACAGCGCTGCCACGTCGCTGATTACTCCACTCTATATATAGCAGCATGAGAGCATAAATTCGCAATACAGGCCCCCGATTGGTCTCAATTCCTTGGTAATCAGCATCCGGGCAATTTCCAGGAACTACTCGAACCGCAGAACAGGTCCGCTCGGAAATTGTCCCGCTACTCCCAGTCTAATAAATAGGTTTGAAACTTCAATTCCCCCATCGCCTCGCCTAACAAAACGAAGCTAAGTGTGCAACTTGTGAATGGCGCACCAAGTTTTCCCTCCCCTCTGCTAAAAAAGCAGAGCTTGCAATTAGAAGTGGATTGTCCGGGTGCAAACTAAAGGGGAGGAGGGGAAAGGAGGGGGGGGGGGCGACTACAGAAATAGAACCTAGTGTGAATGGAGGATAGCTAGTCTAGCTGGCACGTGGGGTAATCTAAAGGGTGCCTTCCGCCCTGGTCATCAATCCAAGCCTTGGCAAACTGTGGTCTGTTGGCAACCCTCTCATGTGGCTGACCAGACAATGGGCGTAACTCAAATGAATGGTCCAGTAGAACAATAGTATGTAATGACTATATGGAGTTGCGACTAGCCATATTAAATATAATTTTTTTAAACAATAACTAGAAACACTCTAGCTTCGCTCACTGGGTGCGGGAATGCGGAGGGATATATGTATACCCTCCGGCCGACAGGGAACGAATGGATGGTTCCTCCTCCCACCCACCAGAGGCTCTGCCTCCACTCTCATTGCGCCTGCGCAGAACGGGGGCTAATCGGGTCGCGGTAACACTATGCGACGCACCAACCATACAACATGAATAGGATTTTAATATTATAGATATCAAATGAAATAAAATATACGAAAACTTAATATAGCCTGCATAACTAATATTTTGTCGCTCAGATGTTCTTAAAGATTTCCTAACTATTGCACTTGCGACCCTTGTTGTTCCATTGGTCCATGTGGTCTTATTGTTTGTTATAGGATACGAGGACACATGTGGTGGGCGAGTTGTACGACACGGAGCGATCCTATGTGGAATCTCTGAGAGTTCTAGTCACGGTAAGCTGCAGGGGGTGTCCTCCTCATATCGATCCGACCTGTGCTTATACTGTGGGTGTGCGGGGGTTGACTCTGCTTTCTATACTTTTTTCCCCCCTTTCCCTAGAAATACTTGCAGCCACTGAAAAGTCCGGAAAACTGTGGGTTGATAGATGCGGGGCTGGTGGACGAGATTTTCTATCAGGTGAGTTTGTTTTCTAATATACTTTGATGCCCAAGCTTTCACTGGAATTGGGAAGGATGGATAGGATTGCATCTCATTTCGGTAGTGCTGTAGTGGACTTTGGACAAAATTGCATGCGCCACTGGGCTGTCCCCAAAAAAACTTTGCTGCAGTCCGCAACATGATTGCGACTCAAGTATAGGCTACTGATGAAGGTAGTAATCACATTTAAAGAAAAACAGGCGCAAATTATATTCAATGTATAAAATTTTGCCATTATTTAAAATACCTGTCATATAGTGAACGGCATACGTAATGGCGTCGTGATCAATTAATTATTTACGTACACTGAAGCGTATACTGTACCCCGCATGTGTACAGTGCCTTTTCCTAGGTCACGCATTGCAATAATTGCATCTGGCAATGTGTTGGACACCCGCTGTTTAACCTTGCAAGGTCGCCACAGCATTGCATCGTGCAGACAGTAACCATGCCAAACGCAATGTTCTCTAATAGGTTCCAGCAATCCTAGCTCATCACGAGGAGTTCCTAGAAGAGCTGCAAAAAAGACTAGAAAGCTGGAATACCAAGCAAAAAGTCGGCGACGTGTTTCTGGAAGCAGTAAGTATTTTTGTGTTATTTTTATTAATTTTTAACGAAATAAATGGTCGCATTTCAGTTCACGAAACAGCCGGTCATTGATACTTACACGGCCTTCGTCAACAACTGGAAGAACGCCAAAGAAGCGATCAAGGTGGCCTGCCAGGCAAAGCCCGCCTTCGCCCGCTTTCTGGAGGTAAGCTTTCTGAGGCTGGGATTCCTTCCAGAGAGTGGACAAATAAATATCTCGCAAAACCTCCCAAGGAAAAAGGTTTACGCCGACACATGGCAGCGAGTAGAAAGACATTTCCTTTTTGCTCAAAAAAAAGGGCGGCTTCTATAGGAATTTCAAGTGCCCAGGTTCCAAATTTAGTAATTACTCTAGGAGTCTATAGGGTCATGAAAAACCAGTGAAGGATGACCTAAGCGAGGAAGAACTTGGCAGTTTTTTGATGGTAAAAAAAAACGAGAGCAGATCCTTTGTGCCATTAACCCATATTTTAGCTGACTCCGTTTCGATCCAAGCCAAATGTTTCCATCGCCTCAGAATAGCATAGCGCCTCCAGAAATGAAAACAGACTATCTCTGGCTTCTCAGACGAAGCTTGCTGATGTGATGATGCTTTCAAAGTATAAACGTTGGGTCTCACGATGTCAACATTTTTCCAGGCTAAATCAAGAGAACATACTGGAAAACTTGCCCTGGATTCGCTACTGATCATGCCTGTGCAGAGGATACCGCGGTATGAGCTTCTGATCAAGGTGAGTTGGTACACCCTGTAGTTGAGAAACATCCTGTATGGGTTCTGACCTTGCAAAATTTGGAATCGGTGAGTTTAAACCACACAGGAGCCACTTGATGCAGTGAGTGGTAAACATGTTGTGATTATCTGAAACGAGTTTCCAGTGGCTTTTCGGCCGGTTCCAAAAATAAGGGGGGGTTAAAACAGATAATTGCGAGTTAGAAAATTTTCGGTTGGCAAAACAGGATAAGGGAAATCCGGTGTTCCATTGGGACTGAATGCGAGGTTGTTGAATCCTTTCCGTTCAACAAAAGCAAGGTCAGACACGTGGCCACCACCAGTACGTCTCATTTCATTCGGAAGCTGTGGGGATGCTGCAGTTAGTTTAGAAAATGAGTTCATTATCTACAGACACTCACGCTATTACAACTTCTTTCCTGGCCGGCTGTGCACAGCTGGATTGGCTGCAGCCACGAATCGCCTGCTGCGATTGGCTGCAGGGCAAAGCTATACGAGACAATGCGGCTTATCCCCCTCCAAATATCGGACAGATTTGTAACTACTACAGTCTCTTTCTATCGATTTCAGGAGCTGTTGAAGCACACGGAAAAGGAGCTTCCAGACCACGCATTGCTCCTGCAGGCTCAGAAACAGGTCCATGACCTGGCAGTCAAGATCAATTGCGTTGAGAGAGAAACCTTAGAGTCTGAGCAACAGCTTCAGGTATGGCACTCTCAAGGCTTTTCTAATAAAGTCGAGAAATTAATTGAATTATTAATTATGACAATATGAACACAGGTGCTGAAGGAGCTGGAGTCTTTAGTGGAAGGATTGGTGAACGTGGTGTCACCTGAGAGATCATTCCTTCGACATGACCTAGTGACAATGGCAGCAGGTCAGGGCACCAGGAAGGAACGCTGCCTTTTTCTATTCTCCGATCTCCTGGTCATTACCAGCATCAAAAGAAAGAGCGCCACAATCCGGAAGCCCTCTGCGTGAGTCAAAAGTTTCGGACATACATGTTTGTCTGAACCTTTTTTTTGTCATACTCTGTGTGTAGTACGTACGTAACCAAGTGCAGGAGGATTACCCATGCAAATTCCATCTCTATCCCCGCGCGGTGGGATCAAATTTGCAATGCAACTATGCTTCTTGGTAACCGGATTTAATCCATGAAAGGTACAAGCCCCCGGGTCATTAAATCCTCATTTGAAATGCGGTGGGACGTAAATTTACTAGCAAACACGCTTGGTTGCAACATGTAGTTTTTTGGATGTCAGCACTTTATATGTGGTTAGCATCAAGAGAGGGGACACTAATCAGCAAAGGTGAGGGTGACATGTTTGTCTTTTTACTTTGGGGGGAGTACAGGAGCTGTCAGGGAAGTTTGGCGAGTAGCCTGGAGGCCAACAAGTATAAACTGCTGATGAAGATTCCGCTCGACGACTTGGAAATCGCTAAGAGTGAGTTTGCGCAAAGTTGGGCTTAGGTTTGTATTGGCATACTTGGGCTGATTAAAAACTATTAACGGACTGGGAAGTTCAGCGGGTTAAATTAATTACAGGTCTCTAGAGGAGGCTCTTCTAATTGCTTAGAGGAACATTGTTACCGTTTGTTTCGATCGTTTTTGTTACTGTCTCCAAGAATGCTCTAATATGAGAAGGTATGGGCTACAAAATTGAATTGAACTGACCTGATTGCCTATTATCCAGGCAAGGATGAGAACCTGAAGAGGCTTCTGAAGGAGGTGGCCCGATTGGAAGAGGACGTGTCAACTCTGACCCAAATCGTTGACCTGACCTCTGGCCTCCACTGCCCCCATGCCCAACTGGAGGAGGCTGCCAGGGACCTCTTGTCCGTTCTTCATCGCCAGCTGGGAGAGAGGCAGGCAGTTGACTCACAACTCACATATCTGGAACTTGCCCTCACAACTCAGTGAGTACACATTTCATAAGTCTATACATGACCAATGTACTACTGTACTGAAAAATTGCATGTTGTGTCCTAATATAGGGATGGGATAGAAAGCATGTCGATTGTGTTCACATCGCCTGAGAAGAGGGCCAGCTGGGAAGATGCGTTCCATGAAGCCAAGCAGAAATTAGGTAAGTCTTCCAATTGAAACAGGTGGACACCAAGCAAATTACCTGTCGTTTGTACAGTGCTTTCAGCCGATCGTCGGCCGCCTCCTGAGTTCCTCCACCCTCTTCCAATACGCAAGACCAGGGCTGGCCTCCAGTTCACATGTGCAGCCCCGACCCTTGCCCTGAATGCTCATCAGCTGAGGGACGTCTGGGTTTGCAACAGCGATGGGTTTGTAGGTCAGGTATGTGTACTGAGCCTACAGCCGGAGCCCACAGTCACGTCCTGCAACGGTGTCTGCAACGCCAGGATTTTGGCCATCGCATCCATTCCAGCTCCACCTAACAGGTTCGGTTGTAGCCTAACATAACCGCAGTTGGACATCTAGTTACTTTGTTTTGTTTGCAGCCTGGATATTGGAACCAATCAGAGACGATCTGCATTTAATGATGGAGGAAAGACGGCGATAAGTATATCAGTTGAAGACATAGATGAAGGTGGAACCAATATACAGCTGGACAGGTACAGTGGCAATAATATTAAGAGCTAATTGTCACATTCACGGAAATGAGTAAGCAGCTTAAAGTCAAGTTATTGCTAATTGAAATAGACATAGTTTTGAACACTCGTAAACTGAACTATTTGCTGACAAAGATCCTGGATTTTACCATATTTATGGTAATGGCTCCATCAGGCCGGTAATTTAAAAGAGAGGGTTTTTTTTGCAGCTCGTCGAGCGACGAAGAAGATGACACAGGCGACGACGCAGACGACGGGAGCAAACGGGGATTAGAAGCCACAAATCCTAACGACTCCTTATCAGAGACTTCCAGTATAGGTGACCTTGAGACTATGGCGACTATGTGGCTGGGAACCGAAGATGGAAACATACACGTCTACAACTGCGGCGACAATATTCGAATCAAGAAGAATAAGATACGGATGCAACATAACGCGCCAGTGCAGGGTATCATGTGTGTGTCGTTCCATTGTGCCGGAGTCACATGGGCGTCGTTTGTCTTTGTCGTTGTTTTTATGTGAGAAAAATTATTTCATTGTAATGAATTATTATTATTATTATTATTATTATTATTATTATTATTATTATTATTATTATTATTATTATTATTATTAATACATGAATACGAAATATTAGGAATTACACAATGACAAGCATTCTCGTGTGAACCTCTCTATCGGTTTGGACTGAAGTACTGTGTTTCTCTCCAGATATTTAGACAACAAGGTGTTTGTGTCCCTGGCCAACGGGCAGGTCCTGGTGCATGCACGTGATTCGGGTGAGTGTTTTACCAGCTGAAGACTTGAGCTTGGCAATAAAGTCATTGTTGTGCAGCTGGCGTTTGGAACACAACCGATCCCCACGTGATTGTCATCAGCTCATCGTCACAGCCCGTGGCAAGAATGCTGGCTGTTGCTGGGAAGCTGTGGTGCAGCTATCAAAACACGATCAAGATCATCGACACCAATACGCTCGAAATTGAGGTAGAGTATATCCTATATGCCGTTTACACGAGGCCACTGCTAGCAAACCTTTCTTTCCAGCACACATTTTCGGCGCACCCTGACAGCCATAGGGTGGTGACCAGCCTAGTGTCATCAGGTCTAGGAGTCTGGTTGGCGACCCAAAATTCGGCATCGGTCCGGCTTTTCCACGCCACATCCTATGAGTTCCTAGGGGAGGTCAACGTTGCACCGGCGGTCACCAAAATGCTGGCTGGTATGTCACGTGACTGACCCTCCACGCAGTCAGATCTGATAGCATCGTGTTACAGGTTGTGACGACATAATCCGTCAGCACAAGGCTGCGTGCCTACGAATCACGGCTCTTCTGGCTTGCAAGGACCTTCTTTGGGTGGGTACCAGTGCAGGTGTGGTACTCAATGTACCGGTGCCACACTTGACCCCAACAACCTCCAAGCTGACCAGCACTCCCAATGTTATGGGTATGTATAGTGAACACAGTATGGGTCACACCTAATGACCAAAATGTTCGTAGGTATACCGCACGGTCACACGGGTCACGTCCGGTTCCTGACCTGCGTGGAGATGAGTCCAGCCGAACCCCGCAATGCTCGAACCAAATCGCTGACCCACAGGTACTCGCTCAAGAACAAGGATATGTTGACCCACCAGAACGTGGCCTCAGCCAAGCTTATGGTCATCTCAGGAGGGGATGGGTACGAGGACTTCAGGAATTCGAGCATGTCAGAGGTGGCTGGCAGGGAGGACTCCACCAATCACCTGCTCTTGTGGCAGGTTTAATCATGATGATCCTAAGTGATCCTATAGTGCGCCAAATCAGAGAGAAGGAAACGTGTGATGCGCAGCGGTTGTGAATACTAGTTATTTCTTTATATTATTGAAACGATGAGTGAGTATATGAGTATGTATGTAACAAAAGTACCTTAATGAGTGCTGTGAATATACATTCAGTGTCTCTGTGATGTCAGTGAATTTTTAGTCATGCCAAAGATGAGGATTCGCACGGTTATTATTTCTGAAAGTGGTATGTGGGAGAAAATATGTATCAGAGCTGCTGTCTACTTATTGGGAGAGAAGAAAAAAAAATGCTTTACATCTCCGAGTAAACTAATCAATGCAAATGAATTTTAATGGAGATACAAGACCAAACTTGTTTTAACAGTATTACTTATGAAAGTTGCATTGTGGCATTTGTTTCAATGAATAGGTTTTTTTTTTCAATGTCTCGACGAAGACAATAGCCACCCTTTCATTTTGTACATAGCTTCATGGTGTCAAAGTAACATTGTACATAAGGTGCACTATATAGCGAGACTTTTTTTAAGTGATTTTTTTTGGCGGAGATGTAGGGATATGTAGGAAATCCTGGGCGCATTACATGGACATGTGCTATGTGTCACATAGTCTATATGAGCATTGTCATTTGTCAGGTTGCTAGGCAAGCGACCTGCACCTTCATGAAAAAAAGTGTATGTTAGGAATTATACTTTCTTGCATGCCTTTCTGCATGCAAATCATCTATAGCTATTAAGTTAAATAGGAATAATATATTAAAAGTTGTTTCATGTGTAAGTTATTGGAATAAAGTAAAGCGATTTTCTTAAAAAAAAACGTGTTTGTACCCTTTCAATCGTAACTATAGAAACGGACTTTCGGAGCGTTCATTATGCAAAACTTTGAACATGGATGACACTGACCTAAAACAACTCGTGGTCAAACCTGGAAAACTAGAGCCAAAATTTAAGTCAAATCAGTTGCAATACACTCTGATATTAGGAAGCGATGACAAGAGCTGCACTTTTACCTGCGACACCAGCAACCCATCGGCCAGCTATGATGTCAAAGTAAGTTTAGTACTTGAGCAATTTGGCTGTTTTGTCGGCATTGTCCCCTGCACCATTAGGCATCTGATGGTCAGCGCGGAAAAGTCATCAAAGTGGAAGAAGGGAAAAGCCTGGACATCAAAGTCTTGGTGATAGCCGAGGATGGTGACAGCACAAAGACTTACATAGTGACAGCCAAACGCCAGTCAGCGTCTGATGCACGTCTCTTATCGCTCAAATTAAGCTTCGGAACTCTTCGCCCTGAGTTCAACCCAGAAGAGTTCGTCTACCACGGTATATTGGGGGTTTTTCTGGGTCGTACACGGGTAACAGTACTTATACTAAGACAATGTGAGGGCTTTGTCACGTACAGCGGAGGTGCCTTGTAGCTCAGTGTTTATCGGAGTGAAATACCAAGGAGCAGACGATCGAAGCAAAATCATCCTGAAGGACGGCAGCAATCCTAATGAGATCCTGCTCAACCTAGGTCAAACTCGCATTCAGGTTCAAGTGGCATCCCCTAATGAATCCACAACTCAGGTGGGTCACCGCACACATATGTAGCACCTTAGTACCAAAAGTGACCAATTTTTCCCATGCACCAGATTTACACGGTGTTCGTCACAAAGCGACAGATCCCATTCGCGCTACAGGCTTGCGAGCCGATCCAGTTCCAGCTGCTGGATCCGCTCAGCGGATGCTTTCTGCACAGGCCGGTCAAATTCCGCTTCCACAACAGGGCCCGGTACTTCTCCTTGGACCTGTACCGGCACCTGACATACAGCTCCGGATGCGACCCGCTGACTGGGGCCGAGCTGCCCAAAGGATGGGCTTTCGTAGACCAGAACACAGAGGCTGAGGTCTCAAACACTCTCGGGGTTTGCCCTTTCAGCTCATACGGTGAGACATCGTGTGACAAAGATATAGCATGACGCATATCTCAATAATTGCCAATTGAAACAGGTTGTTCGTACGTGGGTCCTTTAAGGGCAGTTGCGTCACACTTGAAGTCCTGCGAGAATATGCCAATGCCTGAGTACCAAGGTGCAAGTGAAGCCTGCTCGTCCTGCAAGAAGTTGGTGCCCAAATGCGACGGGAATTTTCACAAGGTATATAACACCTCGTTCTTTCTGAATTCCTGAAGAATCACGGTTTTGTCTTTCAGAGTCTGTGTTTGTCGTCGAAAACTTTTCAACACGCCATCGAGAAGGACAGGCCGTGGGAAAAGAGGCTTCATCAGGTGGTTGCGGAAAAGAGCGTGGCAGCCAACCTTAAGAATGGCAACGACCGAATAGCCAACTACTTGTCGGAACGATGCAAAGAGGGTACGACAAACTGCTGTAATCATGATTCCAATTATTTAATGTGAAAATTTCAGGCTTGAAGTCGTATCACCCGACATTGCTGAGAGAAACTGCAGAGTTCGTGGCAGCAGCCTGTCGTGATGACCCCAAGACCTTCTCGAACCACAGGCTTTTGGGCACCGTACTGGAGGAGCTGGCCCGACTCAGCTATTACTACGGCATCCTTGACGACAAGATGAAGAAGGAAGGAAGGGACGAGAACGTGGAGGCGGAGGAGTCGTCCAAGGAGGACGAATCCATGGCCATCGCGGTGCTGCACGGATTCCCGAAGCACTGCACCCAGGAGACCGTGCTCAAGGCCCTGGAGAAGGAGTACCACCAGCTCATAGACTCGGGACAAGGAGCCAAAGCCGAGCATGTCCAGGCCCTGCATGCCTGGAAGTCCAAGAAAGTCATGCTGGTCAGGGTCTTTTACATTCATGCTGAGTGTTGAATCGCCTCCAGAAAAATTCCGGCTGGAAAAGAGCTTGGCAACTTTTCCAGCTGGAAAGTGTTTCCTGGAGGCGGTGCAGGTACACCGAACTGACCAATGCGATTTGAAACAGGAAGGTCACGGTGCTGTGGGCCACGTGCAGGACGACCTGGTGATGCAGAGTGTGACCAAGCTGAAGGATGCCCTCAGCCTGAAAACGGATGACCTCGACCTGAACATGCAGACAGGCAGAATGATGATGATGGCCGGACAGTACTCTCAAGCACTAGAAAGGTCGTTTGATGCCCCCATATTGCTCCTAAAAAATCTAGTCTAATGTCGCGAAATGATTCAGATTCGCCCATGTGCTGAGCCTGAAGCCAACGTGTCCTGAAGCCCGATTGTACTACTCGGCCAGCCTGGCGCACTACGACCCGAAGAAGAACGTCGAGGCGTCCCACTACCTGAAGACCAGCCTTCCGTACCTCTTCCTAGAGCTCTTCAAGGAAGTGGAAGGCAACAAGGACACTCCACCTGCATCTGTACTCGGTGGTGTAATGTACGACTGCACCAACGTCCCGGTAAGTACAAGGTACATATTATACTCAGCCTGAATTTTATTGTCTGTTGTTTTGTGAAGTTGTTGACGGCGATGCTGCAGTTGGCACAAGACATGCCGCCCAAGTATGACCAAAGGGTGCCGGAGAAGTGGACGGCCCTTCGAGAAGTGACTTCTCTTTGCACCAATGCGATCGTTCGAGTCAGGTATGTTGGATAATGACATGATGCCCATGAGTTGTTATCATGAATGTCCTGATGTTAGACCCAGGACAACAGGGTTCACCGAGCTGTACCAGTTGCTGCTGCGTATTCGATGGAACACTATGAGGTTTTATGCGGAAGGTAACAGGGTGGGACACCTAGTCGTGTGCAGCACAGGGCATATACTGATGAATGTTATGAAGAACCACGACATTGGAGTGGTACCCGCGGTCCTCAACGCTCAAGTTGACGTAAGTAAATCTCAGGATTTAACAAAAATAAATACTGTGAGACGCACACCCGCAGGCATTGCAAGGTTTAGCGTGCCAGATGCCCAGGTCCCCAAACGCTCTGGCAATGCTCGGAGAAGCCACGTTCAGTCGGTTCCAAACTCTTGGAGACGAGGGCGACATAGCAGACTGCGAAATCCTGTTCACAGTGGCTATCGAGATGGAGAAGGACAACCAGGAAGGTCCTATCCCCAGCCAGCTATCCAGTAGGCACCTACTCACTTTTCCTATAATAATTCGTCATGCCACTAACTTGCTCAACTCCTCAGAAATGAAGTGGTGGAAGGAGAGGCAAAAGTTGATCAAGGATAACGCAACAATAGATTCGGACAAAGACGCGGGCGTGCCAACAGTACCAGCCACGAGCAACATTCAATCCCTCAAGTCTTCAGCTGTCGCACCATGTAACTACTTCAAAATACTAAAAGTCATTTAAGCCAAAGATACTTATTGATAAGGGTTGAGCCTGCGGTCTGTCAGGGGTGAATCATCATCTCTGGTCAGCTAGGTGCATGTAGTACCACTATCACTCACACGACCCTGAGTGTGGCAGTAATTTACGCAATTTAAGTGAGGATATGGTACTACGTATAAATCCAGATTCTAAATTTCGCCACCAGCAACCAAACCAAGCACTGCAAAACCAGGGCCTGCAAAACCAGGACCAGCAGCACCCCCAGCCAAAAAAGGGCCGGCCTCACCAACCCCAGCCCCGGCCAAGAAAGGGGCAGCGGTCAAGCCCGAAGCCGAGGTGGTGACCCTAGTACCGGCTCAAAACCGAGCCGAATTCGTGGATTCCCTCAATAAAATGACGCCCGAAAAGCGCCAGTTCCTAATAGTCGCTGTATGTTACAACTGTCTTACCTTCCTGGTCCTATATTCACTGAACTAACATTGGTTTCAGGACACCGAAGTGTCCCATTCGACTCATTCAGTGGCGGTCGCTATTCCTCCTGAGGACTGGGAGTCCGAGACCAATCTGACTCCTAGCACACACTGCAACTCTCCCAGCGCAGTGGCTCACTTGGGGCTGGCTCGTGTCCTGGGTCACAATCGAAAAGACCCGGTCAAATCATTAGATCTGTACAAGCAGGTCATCTCATTCATGCCTAAGGTACGGCCTAGTACGGTACCCCAAGTGGGGGGCAATTCAACCATCAGCACATTTCACATTTTACCTACACTAAAAAAAAAAGCCTTGAATTTCACCATGGTCACATGTGGGTCCAAGTGCTGCATTTTTTTTTTTTTTTTTTGCAGAACCACGATGCTTACATCGAAATGGCGGATCTTCTGGAGAGGGAATCGCCTATGGAAGCAGCTGCAGTCCTTATGCGATATCCGTTTCCGCCACCGGAAGCACAAACCACGGCTGATGGATACATTCATGGCGAAATAGTACGGATGATTTTCAAGGCGAAGGAATACGATGACCAGAGAGTGGAGAATCACATGGTGTCCTATGCCAAGATTATGGGAATCAGTCAGTCTATTTTTTTGTGCAAAAAAAATATTTTGCGAGTATTATACACAATTGGCGTTTCAGGTTGTCTGGACAAGTACGTGCGATTGTTAGAAGACAACTTGAAGATGAAGACTCTCAAGAAAGTCTTTGCGGCCATTAACGGCAAGCCGGTGGATGATCCGGAAATGAAACGCTTCTATGACATCCGACATTGGTGAAGCTGTACCGTATGCATTTAAAAAAACTTTACACATCAATAAAAAATATTTGGCTGAAATTCATGAAAAATAATCACATTTATTTCTCTACCAGGATTACAAGTGGGATTCTAAATAGGCTCAGACCAGAATATCCATTTCGGTTGTTTAGAGGCTCATGAAGTCGGTATGGGGGGGGGGGGGGGNGGGGGGGGGGCTACATCATTTTTACCACTAACACTTATGTACAAAAATGCCATAAAAAGCAGCCTTGACACGTCTATTAAGAGGTCGAGTACTAAATGCACATCCGTTTAATACATAACTTGAATTGTGAAATTCAGTCGAGGTGAAAAACATGTGGACATTTGTACAGAGGCAACATTTCAGATCTATTTTTCTCCAGACTAGTAAAAAAGAGTGTACACAGATATATCCAGGTTATGTAAGAAACAGATGCGTCGCTAACTCTAAAACGCGTTCATCTACTGCATCTATCTCTATTACGTTACATGTCTAAACTCCATGCTTAACCTTCTTCTTGACTAGCAACGAGTCCTGGAACGTTTGCTGCGTTTAGAGTGCATTACACCAGAATCAGTATGGCTCGTAGTTAAAAAAGCTACTGTTTGAACTAATGACATTTTCCTAAGTATAAACTCTGCACAGATGAAGGAGAATTTTCGCAGGAAAAAGTTCAGGTCTAAAAACAGGTTTTGCATAAGGCAAAACCACTGATAATAAATACTAGCAATAAATAGGAATTTTTTTCAATATTGTCTGGATGACTTGGAAAGTAATGCCATACCTGCATATGATGTTGACTACAATATTACACAGACTTCAGAAAAAAAACAGTCAGCTGACCCTGGACACATTGTACATTTAAAACATGAGACATTTGAGTCAATTCTAGAGTCAACTAGATGTTTCAGTGCATTTTAAACGCTCCAGTGCGGCTAAGGCCTACCAGATAGAGAACCTGTGATATTAGTTCAGAACAGTGGCTCACTGTGGTAGCGTCCTTCAGCGTAGACAGCAAAAGGGGGGGAAATGTGACAATACTGTGCGTACAAGTGACCAACAAAAATGTTTCACTCCAGCTGAGCACTCCCCGGTTCCCCCTCGTGAGATTCGGTAGAGTAGTCTTCGGCCGAATGTACCTCACCGGAAGAAGCAGTCACCTCCATCGAATCCGGCATATCAGTCGGTTCCAGCAACAGAGACTCGGCCATCAGCCTCTGGAGTTGCCCTTTCTTCTGCTTCCTCCTCCTGTTCCTCCTCCCGCCATCCTTTCTCCTCCCCTTGTTCCTCCTCTTGTCCTTCTTCCTCTTCTTGCCTTTACACTTCCTCCCACACTCTTCCTGCTCCTTATAGTCCGGGCTTCTCTCACACTTCCGATGCCGAGAATGCCGGACTCTGACCATCTCCTCCGGATCAGACCCTTCTCCTCCCAGGATCTGCCTGACAACCTCTTTGTCCACACTTCTGGTCAGGAAGAAGATGCTGCTGACCTTCGGCTTCCTGAAGACCTGTCCGGTGTGGTCAGTCGCCGCCACACGCACCCTCCTGCTCTGACCTGTACCGGTCAATGCCAGATACGACATCCGCAGACTCGTCGAATACTTCACAGACGAATATGTGTTGTAGCTATTCAGCTGCACATGCTCCTTGAACCTACACTCGTCCGTGAAGTGGTGCTGGAAAATAAGGCAAAAGGACATCAGTAATCAGGGTGCTGATGGACAACACGCAAAAATATATGCAGTCGGACGAAATTTGGGCGAAATTGTACTGATTTTTTTTTTGGGCGTACCGGTACAAAATTCGGACGAAACTAAACAGTGGACGAAACATATTTGGGCAGAATTATTCCAGATGGGGCCAACCCTGTGCATGAACATGCAAGGCACGTGCTGCCACCTGCCTTGAAATATAGTGAATGAAAAAAGCGTGAAATATGAAAAGTCGGACAGAATGAAACGTCCTGGAGGGTGGTCTTCAGCTCATATGTTTTACAAAATGTGTTATGATTTTTCTTGCTGAATATTGTGTCTTTGATTCGCCCAGACGAGCCATACCGGTGCCTAAACCCTTCCCAAACAGGCCGTAAATCTCAAGTCATGAGGAATTTCTTCGCAGCTCAACTTTCTTGGACACGGTTCAGAATCGAACCGAGGCCCACCCACATGGCCAAGGCACGCGACCAACTAGACATAAACTTATGCGCTTTTAAAAACTCTCAAAATTTATACGGCCAATTTAAAACTGCTGGTGACTTACAACACCTGGTGCACGAGAAGTCGTAAAACCGGCGGGGTTTGTGCATACAAATGTAGGTCAATGTGGAACATGCATCAACATATTATATGACGGTAATCTCTTTTCTTCATGTGCCAGACATTCAATTTGGATTCCTTGTGCCCTCCGGTCCGATGTAAATTGGGTGGGGTCATGCTGAATCAAAAAGGTGACGTGGACACACCCCCATGTCTCCCCAACAAAACGAAGGGCACGGCAGGGATAAAATATTTAAGTTAATTGGTCACCAACTGACCTCAAAAATTCAGAATATTATATTAAGGAATGTAGCTCATACTTAATATCCGCAGCTAATTTATTCGCTTATTTAGTGCACACCTTTGACACATTGTATTGTCCTGAACTCCTGAACAATACAAGTCAGGTAACGTCTGATCATGTGAAATCGCCTGAAGCCATCGGTCCATGGGAAAATATCCCAATTTTGGGTCATTAATTGCCCATTTCTGCCCCCACCATCCGCCTATAGGCATCCAATGAATAGCCTGTCCAAATAGTTTGTCCACCGAAAAGACCGATCCCTCTCCTGCATCCATTGTGCAGGTGAGAGTGTGCTGAAAGGGACCTCAGCACATAAAAGATATGGAAAAAAAAGGAGGCGGAACTTTTTGTGTGGTTCAAAACAGCCCCATTTGCAATTCAAGAAAAAATGCTGGGGGATGATCCCCTTTTTCTGGTGTGGGAACCACCAGTCAGGTGTTTTGAATTTTTGGAGGAGTTTCCTTCGCACCTTTTCTATTCCGTCCCTCTGTTGGTCAGGACGTGAGAAAGTCGACGATATTCTCATGGACTTACCGCGGCATACACTGTACCTCTGCGGTTCATACAGAGGTACAGACAGCTGGCCAGTCCTTCAATCTTCACCTCTCCGTAGCTCACAGCCGTCCTCAGTAACACGGCTGCAAATACAACAAAAAAAGTGTTAAACACAAAAAAATAATTAAAAATTGTAATGAAGCTTAAATGAGGCTATGTCCACATCGTTGGTCCGAAATAACGCGATTTTTGGCATCCTTTGTATCAACTATCGGGTGTCGCAAATGGGATTTTCATGCTCGACTTTTCCTGCATATTTGGATGGGTGTGGTCCCCTCCTTTTATTTTTTGTGTTTATATTCCACCACATTGACACTCTAGATATGCAGCCATTTAGGAGGTTGATCATTAGAGCCGCTAAAAACCTTAAGTTATTGTGCCTTCACTGCTCAAACAGTGGCCGTATATCATTGGCAGGGATCTGAAACCCCCCCCTTCGAAAGCTGGGTAATGAGAATGGGAAGGTCCATATTTGGTGTGAACCACCAAAAGTATCGCGCCATCTAGGAGTCTCAAACGGACGTGGAAATGGCTGGAATTATACCCTTAACTTTCTCCGTGTGTTAAGACACAAATATACACACCAGTAAACTGGAGTGTATATTTGTGCTGAATTATGCCCGTAAATGGTGGGGCCATATGTTACGAACGACATTTACTGGTGCAAGATCCGGTTTTTTACCAATAGAGTCATAACGGTCATATTGCGAAATGAAACATGAATGTTACACGTTTTCGCACTTGGCCCGTACTTTCAAAAGAAGCTGCGAATTGATATCACAAAATTGGCGTCTCTTTGTCGCCTATATCTGGCTGACTGGATACACCCTTGTTGTGTCACTTTTTAAGGGCTTCATTGTTCCGGATGTGCGATATTTCTGGTAGTAAAACTGTATAATAAAAGTTATGCCGAATCCGTCCGCTATCGTAAATCTTGGTAGTAAACAGCTTCGTGTATTTGTCACTTCCTGCTATTACGCTGACCCAACAGCTATAATTCCACATTATCAGTCAGTGATGTCCAGAGGTCAGTACATTGTTTTCAACAACCAGTTCGAAGAAAAGATAAGCAGCTTCTTCATATATAACCGGTTGCATCACATTTTCAATAATGGCATATTGTACTATTGCTACTACATGTGACATTTCATCGTAACACCTGATGGTGTAATCGGTTGCCCAGATCGAAACTGACATTGACTTTTCGACACGCCCATGACACATTTACGACTCAGAAAAAAAAAAGTCGGGCTTTCCCTACCCAAGAACAGTATTGTAAGCAGAATTTGATAGCATCGAAAATTTTTATAGTTCTCCAGTCCCCACAGAACCGTAATTCGAAATTGTGGGAAAGAGGTCAAGAAATCAGCCAAGGAAGACGCAGATTCATTTCCGGCGGTTCCCTTTGTGTCTCGTATTACAATCGGAATATTTATGGGACCTAGCTGAAGTAAACAACATGGGCGCTCATATTTTATCGGTTCCATTTCAATGACAATGGGCGCACTTCCTGGTGATGAGATAGTGTCAAGAAGTGGATGTCTTCGGAGCATCTATACCTTTGCATATAGGCGTAGATATATTTTTGGGTCTTGGAAAAAAAGTGGGTCGAAGGAGGCATGAACGTGACTTATTTTTCTAAGCGGGGTGTGAATGCCATATTTAATATTTGGTCGGAGAGTCGTTAAGATCGGGCAGATACTTATGCTTGATTTATTGACAACCGCAATTGTGTTGGAATCATTGGTTCGTTCTGAAGTTAGAAGCCTGTAAATTTTTGGGGGGAGCCACAGTTACCATCTGCATAGGGGTCCATAAATATTTGGATTTTTTTTTTTTTCCTACTTACCCTGTATCTCCATGTCGCTCATAGTCACGCTAGGCCAGTTACTTTTCATCCTTGCATGATGCAACCCAAAATACTGGGTTCGCCCCAAACTTTTCTTGATATTTAGTTATTTTGTTTACACCTAAGGGCTGGTTCGTCTTCGGCAGAATTTTTGTACGTGCAGTACGTTACACATGATGAATAGCTTGTACGACTACCGCTATTTTCCTTGACAACAATGTCATATCCGACACTAACCTAAGCCAGCAACTTGTGGCGTCGGTTATCCACAGATTAGAATCGGGTTCACCAGCAGACAAGAAAATAGTGGGTGAGATTTCAGCCAAAGCAGTTTCCTTTGGGCCAAAAGACCAGACATTCATCTAACCTGTCAGACAGAAGGAGCAACAATCCCCCATTTAACAGCACGCTTCTAGATATTTTTTTTTCATTCCTTCAGCTTCCCGCAGAGGTCTTCATGTGGAGATGTTTTAAATTTTTTTTATTTCAAAAAAAGGGCACGGCGACCTTCTTCGGATGGCACTGACATATGCAACACACGCACTCTAAGGTGTAAAACAATATTTCCGGGGTCACGGGGTGTTACCTGTGATAAGTTGCGTATACTATTTTTAACTACCCAGCTTGGAAAATATTGTTGCAGAGGAATTATGAGCCCGGTTGACAAGTCAAGGGAAGAGAAAAAAGTCTGACTTTTTTTTTTTTTTTTTACAATTTTCTCTGTAATTTTTCCAGAACGCGACCAGAATTTTTCTTAAAGAAGGAGCTTTTGTTCGCTGAATAGTCGGCTGAATAATTTTTTTTTGTAAATCACATTTCGTGTAAAGTAATGCCGGAAAATACAAGGTGATTCAACACAGCAGGCTTCTCTTCACGTGAAGACCCGTTTGTATGCAGATTATATTCCCCTTGAAAAACACGTGTCACCAAAATTTACCATCACACAATGCGCATGTTTGAAATTCATAACAATTGTCTTCAGAAGCCTATCCATAAAGATACTTTCCACGAAGATGAAATCACAATATCAGCAATTATTCCAATGGCTGCTGATTTACGGACAAAGCCTTAATTTCTGGGCATACTAATTACGGAGGTCACCCACGCAAATGAGGGTCTGTGGGCGTGGGTTGAGCTCAAAAAAATTATATGGTCAACACGAGGCAACGTTTCTTACGAAATGAGTCACATTCCTCCCTTAATTTTTGTCAACCCCTGTAAATTACTCCCCACTGTTACACCCTGAATACTTAATTATTTACAAATTAGCAATATTTACGCCCGTTTGCAATGAAGGTCACCTAATTGTGCTGATTGGTCACGAAGCACCGCTTCTAAGGGGGCGAGGTCACACTTCGAGTGGCACAACTTCCAGTAAAATAAACACTCCTTAGTTTGAAGATTTATTACAAGGGGTTGGGCAACGGAATATTTATGCAGTAGCTGACATTTAAAAAAAAAATTTCAACAAAAATATGTTGCGCCTCACATTTCTGCAACTTGTACGTCATTGCGAATGGGTTAGTGGCCTATATTCAAGGATAAGAAGGTGTGACCTTGATCATGAAAAGTAGGTGCGACAATGTTTCAATATTAATGCTGGCTGTAGCAACCCGGAAAGATCTGGTATAGTTAGGCAATGGGTCATTGTTTCCCCCACCTTTACAGTCTTGGGTCTATGCCATAGCGACAGCATGGTTGACCCATGGTGCGAAAATAGTCCCAGTGTGCCATTCTTAAACCGATACAGAATTAGCACCTTGCATTCCACTAAATAATCCCCTCATTTGTAGTTACATTACGACAAAAAGCATTATTTGCCTACATTTCACGATTCTGAAAAAGAGAGAAAAGAAATCGGGATTTTTGAACCCAATATTTTCGCTTAGTGACGACGACACTTTTATGCAAACCGGGTGCAAATTTAATGACAGCCTGATACCCTTGATGTAAATTCAAGTCGAAAGTGAAGAAATGCCAGGTCGTCACATGAAGCCAAGCCAAGCATCCGAAAAATAGTCTGGACCATTTCCAGCAGACGGCAGACGACAAGGTCTCGGGGAGTCACAGGACGAGACACTGTCCCGTTGTCATCACTATACCCATCCGAATTATTTCGTACAAAAATTCGTATCGTCTATTACAAAACCAGTTTAATCGTACTGAACATTAGTTACTGGCCCAACCAGATTTTTCCTGCAACTTTTTCAGTAACGCATGTCCTGCAAGTTGCATTCACTGACCTCGCAAATTGATATTCTGTTCATGTTGCATGACCATACATCTCTTTTTTATAGCCAAATGCATTTGTCTACAAAGTCATAACGCGGCGGTCAGATCGTAAAGGCAGTGACGCCTTCCCAGTAAATCATATTTAAGCTCAAAAATTGCCAGTTTTTTGACCGCCGCCATATTGACATATTGATGGAGAGGCAATTTTGTACTATTTACTTTCCTAATTAATCTCGCCATGTAGTTTCAGCAGCCAACTGCTTCTCTCATCAGACCGCACGTCCATTAGTGAAAGTTGGGGGGGAACTTGGAAACTTTTTCCAAAAACTTTTTTTTGGGGGGAGAAGCTCCCATCAACACTCACTCTAACTGATGGACATGACCTTTTTTGCCCTTTTTCCGAATGAACCAATGACTCTCTCAATGTCCGGAAGTCTAATAGGCAGGAACAGGCGTATCGAATGCCATTCCATGACATGTGTAATCCATCCTGGGAATTGTCCCAAAAAACTGTCCTGGACATCACAACATTGCCAAAGTTTGGTGACAGCCCTCCTATTTTTTCTGATGTTTTTTTTTTCGGAAATTCCCAAGGGACTTCTCATGTACACCACATTAAACTGAGTGTCTCGATTCTTCCATTCGGATGCATCTGAAGTGTCTGGGGGCCATGTCTATCGCTATAGCCAGCTGCTATAATTTGGAAAGAAAAAAATTTGGTTTCCGTTAAGTACCTCGTAGCATAAAAAAATTCCAAGCATTTGGGTACAAAATGAGATATTTCAAGAAGTGAGGCTAATGTCACGCCCGGTTGGTTTTCCAGGTAGGAACCCCTGACCATTGTTGGTCCGATCAAAAGCCTCGTTTGTGTCCATTCAACGTCTTTGGCCAGGCAAAGTTAGCGCCGGCCATGGCAGATGGGCAGGTTGGTCCTTTCTTTTGTGGGCCAGGACATTAAAGTTTTGGGAAGCAGCACCTTTCGGAGCCAAATAAATACGAAAAAATCATTGCCGCTAAAGGCTCCCTTTGTATACGTGCACAGTATGTGACTGAAAAATATTTGGTTTGTCAAAGCAATGACACAAGTCACGTACGCATCTCGTTACACACTGACTTACATATAACCTTCTCGAGGTCGGACATCAAGAGTTGAAAGGCCTCTTCATGATTTTGCCCGGCTGGCTTAGCACTGCGATGCGCTATCACGTGTTATGTCATTGCCCACCCTATATGTGCAGTCACGTTCGCGCAAAACATACCCGAGAAGACCATATATGCGAATGGTATAATAAATCGTGATCGTCTGGGCGGTCTGGAGGTGAAGGTCTTACATAACATCCTGGAACGACTAAGCACAATTTTCTCATTAAAATCGCATTAATAATTCATTAAACATACCTGCTGCAGGCAATATTTGGCCAAAACATTAGCCACAATTTGCAGCAGGAATATCGTTCAACACATATGGTCAGATGGATTGTTTATACTGTTTTTGTTGCGTGGACCGCAATTTTTTCAACGCAATTGATCCCAAACGCACTTTAATAAATAACGTATCGACGACTCAATTCAACTCAGACGTCATTTGTCATCATAAAAGCGGACGTGCACTTGGCACCAGGATTTTCCGAGCAGTTTGTCCGACCAGTTACATCCATTTGTTTCCCGTTTCTTCGGCCGAGCAATCCGCAAAATATTGCGGTCTATACGCAACGGTCTACGTCATATTCAATCGAATCCTACTGAAGGACATTTTTTGTCGAAAAAAAAAATGGCTGAGGAAGTCTCATAGGTCTAGCAATATGCCGAAAACAAGCCCATCAAACCCGCCCTGTAATTTTCGCCTCCGATTCGTAACGTGTCACATAAAAAAAAAATATGTGCGAAAGAGCCAAGGCCGGACCGGCAATTAAGTTAGGCCCCGACCTTTTTACATAATTGGCCGTGGCATTCGGGAGACCATGCTGGTTACATGTGAAGGCATCCTAGGTGTCATCTGTTACGCCTAGTTTGCAGCAAAAATTTGAAAATATATTGGCAAATAAGTTGGGGGACTCAAAAAAAATGTCACCGCCACGTGCTGCCATTTTCCTCCAAAAATAGGTCCATTTCTGAAACTCTGAGCCCAAAAACCAAATTTATGTCCCCCCAAAAACCTACTCTCACCCTGACAAGATAAAAGTTTTCCAATGGGAACCATTTTTTCTTTCAAATCGCTCAGTACTTCAGCTAAGTGCTTCAAGTGAGATAACTCTATTGGTCACAATGTTAAGATTTCGATGGTTCGTTTGGGTTTCCCTAAGCACAGGTTATGAATGGGCAGGCAGGTGGTACTGACCGAGAAAGAATAGACTATATGGATCCCATCCAACTTTTTTTTTTTTTTTTGAGAAGCTACGTGCAGGAAATTCTCTCTCAATACTTGAGTACAGTACAGGCTTAATTTCATTGCTGGCCATTGAACTGCAATCGCACCCAGAAACATGGCCATCCCAGGTTCAGTTTCTGGTCCGGATGCTACAGTTCTATGAATCTGACTTCCCCAAAAGGATATTGACCCCAATTAAATAGGATAGTTTTAACAAGTAGCTGTCGAGTGATAGCATGTACTATAGTGCCATTTCTGGTGGTCGAAATTTCGTTACACGTGCCCCCATGCTGACGTGGTGTCTGGAAAATAGACGCCGGGCGCCGAGAGCTGACCGCGACGGAAGGTTCCATTAACTTAATATGGAAACTGAGGGTTGACAGTTTTTCAGACTGGGATCGGAGTTATCATCCTTTTTCCCTGGCTGTCGCCAAAATTATTGCTGGCATTACTGCCAATTCTATTAAGACACCGGGGGGGACCAGTCTCGCAGTGGGGGATGGGCGCTATAAAAGGACTTATCTACAAAGTGGGTCAGAATTACAACTTTTTTTAAGCATGGAAATGTCCTTTAAAGGAAATGTTCTAGTCAACTTGCTGCAACAGCTGTACTGTTTTTGTGTCCGGTGATAAATGCCAAACCGCCAGGTTTTTATCTCAATTCCAGAGAAAACCACGCACGGCAGAGGTGTCTAGTAAAAATTCTTGGAATGTGTACACTTAATAAGCAAAAAATATATATTACAGTGACATCAGTCAAAAAACTGCCGGAAAATATCATCACCTAATATGGATGCCCCATAGATTTGATCCGACCTGAACTGACCACAGTTAATCTTATCCTGGCATGTTCCATGAAATTCAACTGCACGCGATGTTAAAGCCACATGCTTTCGGTTTCTCACTTTAAAAAAAATTTAAGGACCAATTACCGGTTTTACGATCCGGAAGTTCAGTCTCTGTTTCCCCCACCTTAGAACATATTTTTTGGAGGAAGTCCGCACCTTTCGGAAATCACTAGTGACACCAGCGCAGTCTGGAAGCATTTTTTTTTTTGAAGAGGGACGTCCCACATGATTATGTCCCACTAAAAATGGCAGTGAAGTGAACCAGACGAGCATTTTTTTTCGACTAATGCATATTCTCAACGGCACCTGCCATCAACCTCAAAAAAGTCCCCCCTCTTCTCAATTTGAATGGCGGGGTCGTGATTCACACAGCAGGAGTCAGAACGAGCCTGTTCCGATATAAGAGTTATATTAAAAAAAACTATTTAAAAAAAAAGTTGGCGATGACATTTGTCATTTGTCTTCATCCGGTCGTGTCACTTTATGTCAATAATGTGCCGGGTATAAACACCACGGGGTTGCTTATCCAATAATAGCCACGCCGGGCTATCAAATAAAATTGTTTCGTAAAATATGACCAGTGAAATTTCGCTCGTTGAATATTTTAAAGGCAACAATTACTATGAAAAGCTGCATATTTGAGCGAAAACTATATTTCCACCGGAAAATATCTTTGGACCAAAAAACATATCCCAAAACATTTTGGAATTTCAAAGCAACCCTTTCTGGACTGGTTTCCCTATCTCCTTAAATCATCAAGAGTGCTCCCCCCAAAATGATGTCGCAACAAATTAACACCTCCATCTGATTTGGTGGGGTCCACGAGAGAAAAGGGGATAAACATCCGGAGCCCCTCCCACGAGTATATAAAAATTTTCTGAACGTGATTTATGTGACACCCTATATTCTTCAGGTTTGGCACTACCGTTTTGTTATGGTGCCTCCAGCCGCAATTTTTGGCTCATAGTGACGCAATAAAAAAATTATATTACCGCGCCCTCTCTGCTCTATGCAAATGTAAAATATTCGTCCAGACCTTCAGCAGCTTTTATGTACTATAAATTATGCTCAGCATGATGATGTTCATCATGTGGTTCGGTTAATTTATGGCGGAGACAATACACACGGGGGAACCACTGTTTTTGTTTATTTACTGTCTGGTTTGACCTCTGCAATACCGTCATACTGTATATGAACTATGATGGGAGAACTTACCATAAGTGCTGTTCCTGTCCGTGGTACCGTTGACGGTACCGTCCGGAAGTATCTGCAGATGATTTCCATGCTTCCCGAAGAGCATACAAGTCTTGCTGGATCCAACCTGCTGGGACAAGTTGGTTCCTCTGAAGGCCCTGTCACCAATCCCAGCTCTGTTTTCGGCCACCACATCGTCGAACTTTCCCTGTTGGTGCTGGATGGTCGTAGGTCGCCTTCCTTTGGTCAGCTTGGTCAGCATCCCATGACTCGACATCTGGGTCAGGTCCGTTTTCAGCTCGAAGGCCATTGTCCCTCTTCCTCCGGACACTACCACCATTGTCGTCACAATCACTAAGAAGAGGAGCCCCCAAGGGCATAGGGCACAATGCATGACGGGTCGAGACTGTCCTCTCTACCGGCCCCCACCCAGACCCGGGGTCACTCCGGGCCTGGGTCACCACAGATTGCCAAGATCAATTTCTGACCCTTCCTTCTAGAGACATTGTCACAGGGTCACTCGCGCACTTGTACACTGAGCACACCATCACTGCTGAAACATTTTGGATGAAACATTAATATCACACAACATGACAATTCCGTTGTAATTATTGTTAACTTGGAAATTTTTTTGATAACAGTACTTACCTGATTGGAACATGTGGACAGCAGTATTCTCCATGGCGAGGTCCATGAGGGGACTGATTCCTCTTTGCCAACTTGGTCCCACTGACTGTGCCGCCACCGCACAGCCGCGAGAGGACTCTGCCCGCATTTTTTTTTTCTTCTTCTTCTTCTCTCTTCGTTTCAGCCCCTCCTGCCCCTTGCACCCTTCTCAAGGGCCAAATGGAAGCAGAGAGCCAGCGACCACTCGGCCAGGGGCGGGCAATCAAGGTGGATGGTTGCCCGCAAGGGAATCGCATTCTCCATGCTATCCTCCTAACAATGTTCACACTTTCGATGGGGAGGGTCATTTCAGAAAGTGGTTTCGTATTATTTCGTGTCATAAAAATTTCGGGTTAAGTATATGCTATATGACAGTTAGCGGCTGGCAGTAAAGCGGCCGTTGTGCGAATTTTTTCAAATAAAAAAAATAAATTAATAATAATAAAAAGTGGTCGACTTGGCTCAAACAACAAGACACTTGGTCACGGTTCACCCTTTTAAGAATGATGTAACAGTAGCACGTGTGTGCAAAACATATCTGCAAGGACACTGACCTTCAGCACACAAATTGGGCCTGATCATTCTGCAGAAAATGGATTATGCAAATTCAAGCTGCAGCCGGTGGAGGTCCACGCCCAATTTGCGATGTGCATAATACATGAAGGCTGCAGCAGCAGGAGCGGTACATACTGAGAACGGCAATGTCTGGTGTCATCTGTTCCGGAGGAGTGGACCGTGACAATTGCGACATAAACCAGGGGAGAGCGCAGACAATGCGTGTTGACACCTGCTGTCTCGTATTATTTGCAAGCGATGCGTGACTTTTCAACGAATCACTGCTTGTAAATTGAGTTTCGGGATCGTCCCCCAGTATAAACATTGTCATCAAAATGTTGTGCTTTTTCTGCTAACCGAGCACCGCCTGCTGCTCCAGACTGTACCGCCTGGTCTCACCCGCGTAATGAACTAATTAAGTATTCGGTTAATGAATGTTCTCCCAGGGGAGACAGCAAAAGTGCATTCCCTGATTACATCTCTCATAACTGCAGGGTAAGTGCACTGAGCTCCAGATGTCACTTCTCAAGAAATCCTCAACTATATCAGTCGTAACCTCTGCCAGGAAATGTGAATGTATTCTATGCTATATGTAGTGCGAAAACGACTCTAGAATAAAGCTTGAGGCAGGTCAACGACATAGATGCTAAAAACTACTTGGGTGCAGTCCAGGTAAAGGAGTAGCAAAGATGGACCGCTAGACCTGTTGTCTCTAGGCGTCTAATTGTGCAAAAACACCGCACAAAAAGGGTATTAGCCACCATGACACTCTAAGGACACTTAAGATGGTGCTTGCTATAAACAATAATAACTTCCGCACAATGCTTTTCCACGCTTTCGTTCCGCTATTGTACCCAAACCAAGACCAAGTCACGTCAAGTACAAAGGTCTCAGAGCAGGGCAATCACATTTGCGATGGACATGGCGACCGGGGAAGATATTCGCATTTTATGGTCTAACAAGCGGCCTGTGAGTGACAGTTTACATGACAACTGGTTTTGAAAGCCAAAGCAGCCCCACTTCACCTGTATTCCCGTCCCTCACTTGGTCGAGTGTCTTTTTTCACAACAAACGATGAAAAGATTGCGCCAAAAAAAACCGGATTTGCAAAAGGCAATCCAGCAGATAAGGGTATTTAGACGACACGTTACACGTTCAGACTAATGGTAACGGTGTGAAAAAAAAAGTGTGGTACGTGACTAGGGAAAATGTGAACCCCCAGGGCCAACCTTGCCCTCACTTGAGAAAGGCCCGCGGTTCGAAACTGAATTTATTCAAACCTATCCTCATTCTGTCCCGTAATAATATGTGTCCACATGAAACCGCGCAGGAAGAACCATACTGATGTGTCACAACAGCCTGTGAGTTTGGTGAGGTTGGCATGTCCCTCACATTCGTTGGGTTGGGCCCGGTCCAGAGTAGGACCTAAGCCAGAAGTGTGACATTTTCTCTATTACCCTTCCAGACAAAACGAGCTAAATATACTGCCAGTAGTTGTTGAGCTGAACGACAGACAACTCTTCCCAACTCCAAATTGAAACGTGCTAACAACCAGCGACCTTATCAGGGACGAACACTAGCCGCACTAACAGCAGCAACAAGCATTATTATTATTATTATTATTATTATTATTATTATTATTATTATTATTATTATTATTATTATTATTATTACTACTATTACTACTACTACTACTATTATTATTATTACTATTATTACTACTACTACTACTAGTACTACTACTACTACTACTGCTACTGCTATTATTATTATTATTATTATTATTATTATTATTATTATTATTATTATTATTATTATTATTATTTGTAGTAGTGTACACTTTTTGAAACAAGAGTGACTGAACTACTCGTACTTGCTTATTGTGATTCATAACATAATTTATTGTTATTTTGAATATAGACCAGATTAGTCAAGAGTGTTTCAAACTTGGCGCGTGATACGGCTTCTCCCCAATCGAAATGGCTTCTCTCCGGCGAGCAGCCATTGGGATCAGCTGCTTTGTAAAAGATGGCGGCCAAGAGACTGTTCCGATTCCGGGTTCTTCTCGGGTCTTCTCCGGGGCCAAGGGCCTCGTGTCGGCCCCCGGGCAGGGCCATGTCCACATTCAGGAAGACGGCGGGTAGTGGGTACCCGTGGTGGCTCCTGGCTGGGGGAGGGGTCGCCTGCGCTATGGCTTACAGGGCTTACTCTGGAGGACAGAAGGTGCATGCGGCCAAGGCCAGAAACAGAAAGGTAAAAAATGTATACTGTCCGTTTTACTTGATAAGAAAAAATAAATTTTAAATAAATTGCATTAAAACTGGCAGTCAAACCCGTTTTTGTGAAATAAATAAATAACAAAAATGGACATTGCAAGTGGTGATGACAAAAAAAATTGGGATCCCCAACATTGCTACCGAGCGCCACAAATCTGTCTGTTTGGTATTCTGCAATGGGCCGTTTTTCAGATACTGTGCATCATACGTGTTGTAATGTGGAAAAGTGTAAACCAGTTTCTTGTCCACTCAGAGTATATTGTAATCCAGTTTATTCCACTTTTCTCATCACCTTGTGAATACAAATTGCTCTCTTCATGAGTGAATTACTTTTTGAGTACACTAACCCAAAGTAGTGTGCATGTCACATAGTCTTCGTAATTGGCCTCTTTAGTCACACAATGAGATTCAACTACTAATTGTAAGTCCATGTGCACTGCAAATGGCTTGTGCCATACACCCTCATGTCATGATCAATGCTTTTGACAGCCTTTAATTCTGCCACATTGACACAGAATATATTTGTTTGGCTCTACAAAGGATCTATAGCCTATAAATTGTACATGATGAGAGTTAGTCAGCCTGGAGTGCAGAGTGATATGTAGTCAGTCTGGTCCATGGCCAACTCATGTGGGGTTCAATATCTCCCCTCCCAAGGTGAATTTTTGCATGTGGGAGGAACTAATCCGCTTTTAAAATGCGACAGATACCTTCATTGTCCACGTCCAGCGGGCTTCAGGTATAGGTCTCCACCCCTCAACTCCCACTGATAGAGCAATTACACCGCAACCTATTTGGACTGAGAAAATAATCTGCATATCATGCCTTGATGGTATCAGCCGAAGCAAAACTCTTTCACGGCCAGTAGAGGCCAACCCCTCTGGGGAAAAAGGGGGCACACAAGTTATATTTTAGTCTACATGTCAGCATGTAAATATGGACAAAAATGTTCCAACAAATCAAATGAATATATTTTTGAAGTGACATATGACATTTGTCATGCCTGTATTTTTAAGAGTAACGGTATCATTTGGATTGAAATAAGATGAAATCACATTTCATATTGAGATCACACGTGGTCTTTTGCTGTGATGTTATTTGTGAACATCCTGCTTTCTCTATAAAATTATTCATCTCCTGTTGATTTTTTTATTATTATTTAAAAAAAATTGAAATCGATAAGAAGCCGCGGATGGAAACGGGAGCCTCGAAATAAGCAAAAAAATGTCCGCCGGGTAAATCAAACAGGCCAAACACGTGTTCCCCATTTGGCCCGAGGTTCCGCCTAATTAGTACTGCTCCAAGATGGAATTTTTTTTTTG
Organism: Catajapyx aquilonaris; assembly: GCA_000934665.2. Classification (NCBI taxonomy): domain Eukaryota; kingdom Metazoa; phylum Arthropoda; class Diplura; order Dicellurata; family Japygidae; genus Catajapyx; species Catajapyx aquilonaris. The sequence goes on from JYFJ02001568.1 coordinate 42,646, forward strand.
TGTTGTTCCTGTTTGTTGTGTTCAGCTTTTATTTTTTGAGCCAGGTCGAGGATGAAGGCAGGTCGGGTCTCTCCTTTTTACCAACCTTTACCTGCCAGCACCGTTTCTCACAATCCGCCTCTTTCCATCCAGACCACCGCAATTTCATCTTCAAATATTTTTTTTGTTTGTTGGCAACCCAGCCTTGCCCACGAGCTGCTGGCATGTAATGTCGCAGGGTTGTCACATCCAGGATTTATTGAACAAGTGCCCAATCCACCTGTAAGTCACCTATGACCACAAACAATTAGTCTGCGCATCTCCAGCAAACCGAAAGTGAATGCCGAATTTGGGTGGCCAAGGACACCCAGTGCTGGTCGACACCTGACAAATCACATTCTGGTCAATAGGTCATGAAGGTGGTCACTTGCATTTGGTACCTGCTGGGTAATTAATTAATTACGGCACTAGTGTTGCCACACGCTCTCAAATAACCCTTATGTAAAATAGTGCTTAATAATAATAATAATAATAATAATAATAATAATAATAATAATAATAATAATAATAGTAATAATAATAATAATAATATACCGTCTGGCGTCGCTATCGCTCCAGTGATACCAATCCCGAATTTAGTGCCAATGGATGGGGTTGCCAAGCGCCGAAGGCGCGCAATGGGGGAGAAGCCCAACAGCCCAGTGCTAATAGCCATATGCCTAATTTTAATAGCTACACTAAAAATTTGAAATGCGTATGAGCCTACACACTATGGTTACATTTTTAAGGCCTAATGTAATTTTGTTTATTTTAATAATTATGTCAAATTTTGTAGATACAAGTGGCAACCGGGTTAGGAATGCGTGGACCTTACATGTTATGCCACCAACCCGCACGCTCCTAGCTTGCGCGATGCTCCGGGTACTTTATTACAAGGAAAGGCCGTAACCGCCTTGATTATAATAATTTTTTGGAGGGCCCCCACCTTCTCGATCTTGCCGATTTGGAAGGAATGTTTTTTTTTCTTTTCTTTTCTTTTCTTTTCTTCCTTGTTGGATTGCCGTCAAAGTGGGCCGAATTCCTTTGATTCCTCTCAGCATGCGAGTTATTTACAATGCGGCCGATTTCATGACAGATATACCAAAAAATAATCTTAAGATCGTGTGCTCGAAATTCTTGGGTAAGAGTGAGGGAAAAAAATGTTCATGGCCAGTAGGTCAAATTTAGTGATATTGCCACGAATTTTTTTTTTCCAATAATTATTCACATCACTGTGACGCCTTATGAACTTCTAACGCTGGACGAAATTTTGAAATGACTGATGTGAACAAGTGTGGTATGCTAATGAGCTGTAAGTTAAAATAGACGCTATTGTATCTATAGGAATTCCAGCTAAGGTGCACGACCCCATGTCTCCAATGAGCTCACCTGCCCGATATTGGGTTGCGACAGTCATAGAAATGGACAACAATGTGACTGACTCCAGACGCAATATCTTAAGGGAAGAACTTTTGGCTCGACTTTCAACAGATTACAATCAGAGGATCGTAAAAGCATCCAGGAAAAGATGAATTCCCCTTTTGGGGATTGCTTCTCTGAAGCACCCTATTCTTTTTTTCTCTCTCTCGAATCGGAATCTTCTTCATCCAACCGACGAATAAAACCCGGATTCAAACCCGGACCCCGGTTGAGATGTCTTATTTAGTTATTTTGTGAGTTCAAAGTCAGTCCCCCCCCCCTTTCTACCCCCCCCAAAAAAGTACCCTGGCTGAAGAAAGGAATGCGGCGGAATGATTGGGATCAGACCACCATGTAGAGAAAAAGAACCTTTAAAAAAAATGTTTCCAAAGGAGGTGTGCATCATCTTTTTGGGGGGGGGGCGCCGCCCCTGAGGGGGTTTTTTCCTTATTTTTTCTTATAACCTGGGCGGTTAGACGTCTTTAGAAAAAGGGGGAGAAAAAAAAAAAATCTATTTTTCAAATTAGGTTATTTGGGCCAGGCGGCTGTGGACGTCAAAGGTAACCAGTGCATTTTTTAAAGATATAGCTCAGAATTTTTTTTGAGGAACCAATGCATAACTCTAGCTACAGGCACTCACGCGAAGGGACTGCCCAATTGACCTTTGAGGGGGGTTTTTGAAGTAAAGTGCCCTCAACGTGCAATTGACCTCCAAAAGTGGACACAAAAGCCAGTTTTTGGAATTTACAGACGGGGTGTCATGCTGTCAGCAACGGACAGTTTTCAGGGGGGGTTGTCTTCTCATAAAGTGTGTGCCGCTCTAGACCCCGATTTCACCACCACAATTTGTACGGTGAATTGTCCACACCAGCAACCCCAGTCCTTCCGTGGTGGTCTCCCCTTGCATTTCGGCGGCGCCTTTAGCAGTAAATTTATCCTCAGACGCCCTGCTTGGGGGGGCTTGACACCAAGTGATGAATGCTCCTTGTCCTTCCTCAGGAATCCATCTTTTACAGAAAAAAAAACTAGTAGGGGGGGGGAAAAGATGTTAACTCAATTTCTGTTGAAGGATATACGAGACACTGGCGCCACGTGACACTTTCGACCATTGAAATCGCCATATTTGACGCTGGAATTTTTCATTCTTTTCAAATTATTTAGGGTGGTCCTTTCCGTTCAAGGACGACCTTGTTTGTGGTCATGACGGACGCCATCTTTGATAGGTGACTTTCGACGCTTCACCTGGGGTTACACGCTTTTGTGATGTTTATTTCCCAGGGGCGGTTGGGTAGGCACCAAGCAGGAGGGGGGTTCTTCAGCTGCCTCCAGGTGCAGATGGCCCCCAGAAAAAGTTCCTTATTCAACCTTCCAGCCTAAATACCTACCCACCTACTGATTTACTAGAGACCCGCCGTTCTGTACAAAGGAGAGCGCGTGCTGGGGGTTTTCCGCCTTTATTGCACCGCTTTTATTGGCCAGATTTTCCCATCCAACCACGACGGGATAAACAAAAATTTGTCCACTAACTAGTTGGACCATATCTGGAAATCTGGCACGAAAAATGCGGAAAATATGGCCATGTAGCAGACCTGAAATTTTTTTCAGATCTGCTACCTTACTCCAGTATATGAACTGTAATTGCCACGACCTGACACTAATAGGAATAACAGTTCACCTAAATCCGCTTGGACAACAAATAAAATCCGACAAAGGACAGGAAGGACCACCCTGGTGGAGGATTAGTCCATTGACGGATTTTGGGGACATATTTTCTGGAATCCGCTTTTCGTGTGAATGGATTGCTGACAACCACTGCCATCCCTTTTTTTGAAACAGGATGACGATTTGATGAAGGCGGTGAAGTTGACGTCTCGTGAGCGACGGTTCATCAAGTTTGCGTCGGTGGAATATGACGGACAGATATACATGACACCACAGGATTTTCTGGAGAGCGTCGTCGAAGCTGAACCTAGACGTATGTTCAAATTTTTTTTTAAAGTATATCCATAGTGTAAAGTGACACAACTGTTTATTACAACAGCGAGACTAAAGAGACGCCTGCTGAACGACGCAGATCTGGAAAAAATAAAGGACTACACGCCATCAATGCGACGTGGTACACCACAAATGTTCCGCAACCTGAGAGACAGAGGTATGGCCATACTCTCTGAACACTATAACATGTTTTTTTTTTAAACATATATATTTTCAGGCATTATTTCCTACACGGAATATCTCTTCCTCCTGTCCATTTTGACACGTAAGTACCTCAAGTTCTGGAAAGTCGTGACCGTATACATGTAAATCCCGTAATTTATGGTTCAGGTCCCCAATCCGGATTTCGCATCGCGTTCAACATGTTCGACACCGATGGCAACGAAAGAGTGGACAAGAAGGAATTTCTTGTGGTAAGCCAATCAATTTTAAGGGTGAATCGCGACCAGACGCCCCCATTTATGGACTTGTTATTCATCACTTGAGGAGGTCAACAAGCAAGCAAAACATAGCCTTTAAAATCGATTATGTGCAGTCGTCGAATTTCGCCCTTGAACTTGAATCCGCTATTTTGGGACGTCTTAAACAGCATGTTTTTAATTGCGCGAAACTTTTTTTGACATGCAAATTACACGTTGCGGATTTGGCAGCATGTGGGCAGAGGTCCCCTCCCGATTTGCCGGTTGCCCTTTTTTGGAAGGGAGGGTCATTATTGCGAATACGTGATGGGAATGTTGGTGATCGCATTAACGGTGGTTTTTTGTTATCTGTGGGTAGATAGATCTTTGTTATTTATAGATTCGGCAGCTGATGGCCGGAGTTCTGAAGAAGATGATGGACGAGTCCCACGACCCACTCACGAGAAAGGCTGTGAGTTTTGAGTACTGGGTGTTTCGTAATTGGACGGCCGGAAGTGCGCCGATTTTATGTTGGAAAATGTAAAATGACGATGAGGACACAATCGCACCTTTTAATAATTGCGGTAATGACTGTTAAAAAAACCCATGTCGTAAAGAAGTAACTGTGTGAATGAGTTTGTGGTACACCACATGTGAGAAAAGCGTGTGGTGCATTTTAAGTAAAATATACACAGCAGTATTTTGCGAAGAAATCTTCAAAATCATTAAATTATAGCAGTACAGCGCAATGAAAAAAGGAGATGCTAAAGCTCACGTAAGAAAAAGAAGTGGTTGTGTGAATAGGCCTTTAAACATGGTATGTAACAATGAATAACAATAATTACAAATTGCTTATTATGTAGCTACATGATAATTAAGATGCTTTTCACATATATGGTGGCCACATATCGTCACTCTACAGTCTTCATTTTTCCGGCACTTAGCCTTGTGGTCGTGCAATTATGAAACGCCTCTGTAAAAGAAGCCTGTGGCGTCCGAGTCCGATGTGCACCATTCATCGCAATACCTTGTGTGCATAACCGTCACTTGCTGTTAACCCAGTGATGTTTCAGGCCAGGGGGGTCCGACCTTGACTCAATCCGTGATTCCAGGCGGAAATTCCGCTTCAGGGTCGGACACCTCGGTTGCAGCAGCCCGACATGTTCAGTGTCTCCTGCTGACCACTTTCTCGTTGCAGAGTGTCCTAAATGTCTTTCTGTGTTTTAGCTGCGGCGCCTCATCAGAGTGTCCGAGTTGCAAAAGATCGGCAAGCAGAACAAGGTTGTTTTGGTTTTTGGTTACTAATTGAGATGCTGGCGTGACGTGCTTGGGTGTGCCATGTTACAAGTTTGTTATTTTTTTGGGCGGCTAACAGTTGTTTTGAAAGTGTGCGGAATGACACTGAAAAATGCTAATCCTGATTTTTATGGTGCCATCTCACGGGTGAGAACGCTATTCCAAGAACCTTCAAACATGGTTCCTTGCCCATAACTCCTGCTGGACACACGGAACGGGATGGACAAAAAGCTGCATTTTTCTGTGTTGGGAATGACCTTTAAAAAAAGGCTATGAAATCCCCCAGTTGATTGTTCCTTCCCATGCAAAGTACCGTTTCCCATTTTACAACCATTTAAATCACTGAATCTATGTCATTAATTTTGTGGCTTTTGCTTACCTTTCAGACGCGTGTTCCATGATAGTCACCTAACGAAGCATGGCCGGGGAAATAATTGTGCCCCTATTTTCAGCTGGAGAAAATATTCAGCAATGCCTGGAAGGACAAAAGGGGCTTGGTGCCAAAACCAGATGGGAAGGATGGCGAAGAAGGTGATGATAAGCCAGGTGAGCCACCAGCAGAAGGGGAGGACAACACTCCAGAAGAAGAAGATTACGTGGATGATGAGCAAGGCTTGCAAAGACGTCATGTCGTGGACACTACTCTGCTGGTCCACTTTTTTGGCAAGAGAGGCAGGCATGAACTGCGCTACGAAGATTTCCGGCGGTTCATGGAGAACCTGCAAACTGAGGTCCTGGAATTGGAATTTTTTGAGTTTTCAAAGGGACAGCCAACCATTTCGGAGATGGATTTTGCCAAGATCCTCCTCAGATACACATACCTGGATATGGATGAGTATGCTGAGAATTTTTCTTATAGCACGTGAAGAGTAACGCTGCGCATGACTTTTGACCATCTCAGAGCATCCTGTATTAATACTACTTCTCTCAAGGTATGAAATGTATTTGGATCGACTGATGGATCGTATCAAGGAGGAAAAAGGAATCCACTTCCTGGAATTCAAGGCATTTTTCCAGTTTCTGAACAATCTGGAGGACTTTTCGATTGCAATGAGAATGTACACTCTGACTGAGAGACCCATATCTCAAGGTAATAGTTCACTTTGTTACCTGCCATATTGCCGTCAATGAGTGTTTAATTTATTTATTAAAATGAGGCTAATATCTTCTGAATTGAATTTTGTTCACAGAGGAATTTCAGCGGGCAGTCAAAATTTGCACTGGCACCAGTCTGAGTGCACATCTGGTCCGGACTGTTTTCCAAATCTTTGATGATGATGGTGATGGTCAGCTGAGCTACAGGGAGTTCATAGCAATCATGAAGGATCGACTTCATCGTGGATTCAAGGTTAGTTTGTAACTTGCAATCAAAATTCAGCAGGAATTTCATCACCGACTTCTCTTTCAGTCGTATGCCAAAAACGAAGGCTGGGATGCCTTCAAATCATGCGTGAAGCAGGAAATGAAGAGTTTGTAACTCCATTACTAAAGTGCCAAGTGCTGTAGTGCCATTTCTTCCACTTCAATTGTTATCTCTATGCATTATCGTTGCAGGTTCATAACAGGTGCCAAATTATGGATGGGGTCAGGAGACATGGAGAGTTTATCGCCACTTTCTAGTCATTAACCAGCAATTAAGAAATTGCTTAAATCAGTTTGTACTTAATTGGGTCATTCATAAGTTACTTTGTGTGGCAGTTAATATTTCATACTATTCATAATCCACAATCTAACATTATCATGCGCAATATACATGCACCATAATTCACCATATGCTTAGAGTAGTAAGTCACTAACCAGCATGTGTGGATAGAAGAGCTGACTTGTCTAAAAGGACGCACTGAAGTATGGATGAAGTTCTACACGTCACAACTACACTGCCATCATTTCGAAAACATTCCATCTGCACATAGCAGTAAAGTCGAGTTTCTAGGTGAGTTGCTTGGAAATTCAAACCTTACCACTATACAGGGTGTATCTGAACTCAGTGCCCCGACGTATATGACTGCCTTCCTAGCCACCAGAGGATCGATTTAAGTATAGGAGTCATATGTCTGGGCAGCCTCATTACTGAGATACACTCTTTAGCGATTTTTGCCTAATCGCTCCTTCCGACTTTTAAATATAATTTTCTGGTGTAACTAGCCAAAGAGGCCTTACCACCTGTGGGCAACAAACCAACAAAGTCCAGCCCCCAGACCTTCCTGAGCCTTCCCACTGGGGGAGGGTTCGATGGGTGGCCTAACCGACAGGATATTTTGTACTACATGTTTGCGGCCAATTATCTCCGTAATGAGGCTGCCCAGACATATGACTCCTATACTTAAATCGATCCTCTGGTGGCTAGGAAGGCAGTTATATACGTCGGGGCACTGAGTTCAGATACACCCTGTATACAGATCTATGCTTCTCGAAATGATGGTAATATATGTACAAGAAAAACAGTCCATTTTGGACCAATTTCAGCATCATCCTAATGGCAGACAAAAGCCATCCAACGGCTATTATTACAAAAAAAATATATGGGCCCATATTTATGTGATGTTTCACCAGAGGTGGGATGGATTTAATTTCTTTTCTTCACACAGGATTTGTGCAAGGGCAATATTCACTTGAGACCTGTTTCAAACCTAAGTCGAAAGTAATCAACTGAGCCTAGGTGGGTTATTAACATTGCAACGAAGAAACCTTTAAGCCACAGCTGAGAGTACACAATGTAATTCACATCCACTTCAGGCAGACTCGACCTGGAACCTGGCTCTTTTTGACTTTATTATTTTGCTGAAACTGTTCATCTTTGCACTGCTTCCAAGAAATGGCACATCCATTAGATATCCATCACAAAAGTATCCGTGTCACAATTTAAAAATCTAATCATTGTGCCTATTCTTTCCCAGAAAATGTATGACTGGATTTCCCAACAATTAATAGCAATGACAACAGGATGTCAAGCAAAACGTGTGATGGTGCAGCCCAGCCTAAGTCATATCAAAATGGTCAAAGGCCCCAATTTTTGTTTGTGTGGTGCCCGAATTATTTGTAAGCCAGGTTAAGTCTCCCCATCTGTAACCTATGGAAGTTCCCTGCAAAAACATCCTCAAGTTTTTAGATTACGTTATAAACCGAAAGTTGGCAAGTAATGACGTAATGAGTAACGCAAAATACTGCTTTGCACGTAATAAATCTCTCTATCCCAATACACTAACTACCAAATGTAATGGTTGTGAATGCATTCTAGTGATTATTTGTACTTGATTCATAATTTATGAATGCCCCCATGCCAACTTTATCATTGCTTGTACATGTTAAGAAATGAAAATCGCTATATACACAACAGTGTTGTTATTACTAGGCTTAAATTACATATGTTGCTTGTCTATGTTCTAGGTACAACAAAAGTTAGTGGAACATATGAGCTCACAAAACTATGCTGAAGAGAACACCTTCAACATGGAAAGCACAAGAGCCAGGTTTGTACTCTTGACGCGAAAGCTTTGCAATCTGCTCTAGAGCAAGAGTTTTGGGCTACCCCGGGGGGGAGGGAAACAAAATTCCACACATACATTTAGACACAAAATACTGTGGGCCCAACATTTCAGTACGTAACGTGTAACAGCTGCAATTCTTGTCACAATGGTCTTAGCATGCCGGTAATGGGCTGCAGTGGGAAAAATCATTATTAATTTATGTTCCCATAGGAACTTAATACTATCATGTTTCTAAGTGGAACTTACCTCTGGAAATTAGCTGTAGGTATCGCTACCTTGTGACGTACCATGAAACTTGCAACTACCTCTGCCACCCTCTCTGGTACATCCTCATGAACAGCATGACCACATTGAGGTAACACCTGCATCTGGAATTTTCCTGTAAAATTGTCTGCACTCAATTCATCATTGCATAAATTACTCACATCAGTGCCTTTCAATGCACGCAGTTCAAGTTAGAAACCATGACCATTAACAGCCTCCAACTGACCTTGCATCTGGCCAACAGTGAGCTCCTTATCCAAGCGGTCGACTCCAGCCAGCAGTAGCATTTTGGGAATAGGGCAATTGAGGAAGGTGGAGGACAAGCCCTGGAACCAACCGGTCCAGTACTTCTCCGTGCGGGACAGGTCGATTCGCCATCCGTAGTTGGCCGCAGTGGCAGTAGGTGGTGCCTTAAATCCACCAGAGCCGTTGCCACCGTTGGCAGCAGCGTCCTCATCCTCCTCAGGAATAGCATCGCTGGCATGGACAATAGGAGGAGGTGCTGCAGCAGTGGGGGAAATAGTGGCATCTGTCGCATTCGCCCCAATGATTCCGCCATCTGGAGACACTTCACATGTTGCTGTCATGTCAGTCTCAAGGCTGTTTGTGGGAAATAAGATGATAATTATTAGGCTCTGAAATCAATGACAACATTCACTTTAGGGCACTTCTTTTAAATTATCAAGGCTCAAGATTCAGCATCAACAATTATCACACTATATTTACTGTGTGTCAATCCAGACCAGCAAATTCATGAAATATGCATCTGAATCAAGAATGATGTTATTACCAAGTCCTGCCAATGTGATAATGTTCTGTCCAACTGTCTTACTCAACTCTGCATCCAACATTCCCCAACTTACTTTTTAATCTGTCCTGGCATTGATACCCTAGCAGACTCCAGGTTGCGGACTTGACCACTGCGGACGCTGAAATGAGTAATTAAATGAATAAAGCAGCAATGAAGTGCAAATTATGAGACACTAATAATAATAATATTATGCTCAAACCATTTTGTCTGAGTTGCGACCGGTTGAGCAGTAATTTTTATTTCAACTACCTGGCATCAAACAACAATATCTGAAACTCCTTCACAAAAGCATGAATGGTAAGAGGTTCAGAAGCTCTCGCTAGACTCTAGAGGTAAAATGTTACGGTTTGATTTGGATAAGGACTCATGTACTTTGGGAGTTCAATAACTGCAGTGAGGAGAACCAAACGTTGTCATTTTTCAACATATCGTAGTTTCTTTGACACTGACTGTGAGTGCACAGTTATGTTCTCTCTCCCCATTTGAAATTGATGCACCCAGATCTTGATTGTGGTGTACAACGTAGCACCATCATCCAATGTCACTCGCATATCCTCAAGAATCTTTTTCCATGACATCCCCTTTGTGAGGAGGCATTTGTTGGCACCACTTTCACCATGGCAGCACTCACTTAACACCTTGTCTCACTCTTTGTCTTGCAGGACGAAAATGGAAAATGCAATCCCTGTCATATTTTGAAGTATCACTTACAAAGGATAGGAGTCCCAGTAAGGTGAAGCCAGGCAAAGCACATGAGCCCTTATCCCAGTGGTTTTAATTTATAAAAATAACCGCGGCCTCTCATGGCCCCCCTGGACCTGCTCCATGGCCCCCCTGGACCTGCTCCATGGCCCCCCTGGACCTGCTCCATGGCCCCCTTGGGGGGTTGCAACCCCAGGCTGGGAACCACTGCTTATCCAAATCAACCCTTCATATTACAGTATGCCTGTAGTTTTAAAACCTACGATGAACGCATCATCATACAGACATAGCATAAATTACCTAATTAAGTTAATAAATTAATTTATATAGCAACTGCCTTTTCTAAATATCTCATCCAAGTTATGAATAAATGCTACATAAATCAAAGGGTGAATATGTAATGGAATAAAATATTGCACATCAATTTTCACATTCAGTAAGGCAATTTTGCTTGGGTCATGGACACTGAACCTATTATTATTAGTCACTACAGCTGGTAGGCACAGTATTCCCAATCCAGACACACACAATTGACCATCTGAGTGTGTCAGCAAGAAGGAAATTTTCTGGACCAAACAAAAGAACACAAACCTGTAGTACCAAAATAATTCCTCCATTATCATATGTAATCAGACAGTCAGTGTATGTTGCTGGGATGGCAGTGTTGTGTCGACTAACCAATAGTGGCCCCAGTAAAATTCCTTAGCGCTGTGTAAATGCCTCCAATAAGTATGATCTCACCCATTCTTGCTCTTGCCTGAGCAAATGCAAGTGGGTATCCAAGTGGCAAGTGGCAAGCAAGTGGGCAACCAACAGTGAAAGGTAGACACTGGGTAGACATTCATTACATTCAGATCTTTCAACTTCTGTAAAAGAGATTGGTCCCAGACTGTTGGTATATTCAATTGCTACAATGCCACATCAGGGTGCCAGCATTTGTAAAGAGTGACCAATGATGCTAGGCACGGTTCTTTTGCATAAGCATGGTACTGTGATTATGGAATAAGTATAATACATCTTACTTATTGAAGCACTGTCACATGCATGAATGTAGAAGGGTACAAGAGAGCTAGTTAGACTGACCACCACTCAATTGCATGGGGAATGGAATGGAACTGCTTGGGCCTGCTCCTGAGGAAACTCTGCATACTCGCCAGGGCGTCCATGGCAGTCCCCTCCACCACATCAATTACCGTCAGGCCAATGAGCGAGGGCATCAGGCCTTCACAAGCCACATGCACTGCTATGGCCCCACCCATGCTGTGCCCCACCAGGATTGTTGGGGGAGGTGACTCACCATACACCTCCGCCACCACTGATCCCACATCTCTGAAGATTTAAAAAGTGAACTCAGTTAGTACCTGCTCCTGTGGCTGCAGAGTGACAAAAGTACTGTAATTAAGACCCTTTAGGCATAATGAAGTCGCCTCCAGATATGAAACGTCAAGGACCACGGAAATTAGTATCCTATAACGGAGGTTTACTGAATCCAAATGCACAGGCCATAATTATGTGAAGTATGCCGAGACCAGCCTTTTGAGTTAGATATGACCAAGGGTTACTTATACTCAAGGCTCTTACAAGTTAGGTACACCTTAGATTGCAATGCAGTCTACTTGGTGATAATGTATTATTGAAACACTTTTTAATGCCCAAAAAATCTTGACATGCTGGACACAACCAGCTTCCCGAACTAACAACTGTGCTTGTACCATGATTAATTATTTTCACATGAGAGTGAGATTGCACCTCACCAACTTGTACTGATACAACACCTCTAGAATTCAACTCTGCCACTTGCTATGCACCAACTGACTTGCCACAACAATTCTACTCTGAATGCATCAGGTTTCAAAATTTTTGTATTCAATAGCTTGCCATTCACCTTGAGAGAACTTCCTCTGACATATCTTCCTCATCAACGCATCGAGTGTCGCCATGCCCCCTCAGGTCCATTGCCAAAACCTGGCATTCCACCAGGCCAGTCACATGCTCCTGAAATTGAGGGTGAATTAGAAATACAATAAATTTAGCAATGGTGTTCACCAGTAACAACACAATTATTAAAGCAGAAAAAAACAGGCAAAGGTCAGCAATAGGTCACATGTACTGTAGCCTACTACTCACAAAACACACTAAAGTAAATAAACAGTGCAACTGACTGTGAAGAGGGACCAGGTGAGTGCGTTGAATCCGCCTCCATGGAGCAAAACCAATGCTGGTCCTGCAGTTCCTTTCTGGTAGATTTTGAACGAATCGGGTCCTATAGTCACGTCACAACTCCGGTCATAGTACTTGCTCCAGTGAAGAGGTGTGTACTCGCGCCGTCTGCCAAAGCTTCCCCGCCGGCTCCCACTGTAAATTACAGCACAATCATAAGGTCACCAAATTACGACAAGATCATAATTATTAACAGCAGACCTTCCATTACAAGTCACCTCAAATTTAATTTAGGTGAAGTATCGCACACATTTTTCATAAGCAATTACAATGATACACAATCTTCATAAGAAAAAAGATGACAGACCGCAACAATAGCATGCTTATAACTTCCATATGATCTTGTGACAGCATTGTATCCCCCTGTTACGTCCACATCAGTGTATCACCCTACCTACATGCACCGTGACACCCCCTACTTCCCATTGCTAAGAAACGCTGTGCTTTCATTGTTATCAATTCACATTGTTCCAGCTCCAACCCTGGAAAAGGGTAGCCAATACAGTTACATTATCAGCCCCAAAGTTTCACAATTGGACACTAACTCCTCTGCGGCAGCTGCTGAGTTTAGCAAATCTCTCGTCGTCATTCAAGAATTTGTAACAATGAAAAATGTCGATCTGGACCACGATCTTATCGCTTTGTGCCACCTTCGAGACAGTTCAGGAAATTGTCCAATTGCCAGTTACTGCGATGCTAAGTTAGCAGTACCATTGCCAACATTGATACTTCTAAGTAAGCAGTACCATTGCCGACACTGACACTGCTAAGTTAGCAGTAACTAGCAGTGGGACTAAAATTTCACCCAGTGGTTCTAACCTCAAAAGACAGTTTCCAAATGCATTCAACTGGATCGAGAGTCAGTTGCATGCAGCTGTCATTGTCATACTACGGCAGAAGCGGCTACCACACGTAAAGGCAACGAGCGCTTACCACTACTGATACGCATCAATTACAAGTACAGTCCTCCATCCTTACCACCAGCAACTGCCTTAGAGCACTCAAAAAAGGCCTTCCACTCATGTGTGACTTCCACTCAAGAGTGTCTCATTCCCTCAACATAAACCGCCCATTTGATCAGTGTGCCCCCTCAATGAAACCAAGCCTCGACCGTCTCCTCGACTCCCTGAGTATCCCAGGACCGTGCCGGTGCCCCATGAGGCCCTCACCCTGCAGGCGGCAGTCCCAAGGGTCCGACGGGAGGCAGCTTGGACTTGAGAAGATTCTTTTCCAAGGCGGACATCTTTGAACCGCGTTCGGACCCACGCTCATCAGAACCGACCTTTTTTTGATCACAACAGCGATACGAACGCACCAAAACAACAGTAACCAGGTAACAATACGAAATATTTTTTTAAACAAATCATCCGAAAATACAAGTAGAGTACGGCAGAGTGTACCGGATTTCCACAGATGCACAGGACAGCCAAGTAGTAACCGCGATAAGGTGACAATGGTGGGGAGGACAAAGAATTAAGTGTGTCTTACCAGACCACGGTGATGGCATTGGACATGACTTTTGGCCACTTGGTTTGGGCAGAGCTTCCCGACAAACTACTGACATGCTACGATATATTGATTAACTTACGCCCATTAACCCTGCAGGGGATATGGCCTAAGGGCAATTGATGGACGCATGGCATATGTATATTGGGAGGGGAAGGCTTAATTGCTACTGTAATTACTAACCGATTATTTTTGGAGTGAAGGTCAGTGGGCTGGGATGTCTAGTGTCATCCTGCACTTCAGATGCTGTCCGCAAAGCTATAAAGTGACAACTAAAGGGGGTAATAACACTCTAATGCTAATTAATCTGATTTCAAACCTTCATAAATATTTATCCGCAAAGAAACAAGAGGCCAAAAATATTAATTAAAGTTTCGGGGATTTGTGACTATCTCTTCCCGAAGAAATATTGTTATGCAAAATCATTCATGTCATATTTTCAGTTTGAACTTTTCGTTCTTTTCAGCTTCAGTTTTCAATAATTGTACTTGGTACAGTACATTGCAACGTTTGAAGTCAGAGTGATTGAATAATTCGCAGAAACACCATTGCGATTTAATTTTTCAGGCTTCATCATGAGTAGCACACGTGACTCTATCACTTCCACGGAGTCCACAAATTTGGGTCTATTGAACTGGCTGTTATCAGCATTGCATATCAGTATGTCACCACATTTTTGGCATCTTACAATAAGTAGATGTGTCATTATTGCATTGCTTCTTGCAGAAAGGTCCAAGCCGAAAGTGAGAAGAAATCTTCATGATTTTCTCGGTACTGGGTTATTGGGCGATGGTGGACTTGACATACCTGACAAGCTCTTTGAAAAGATTGTTGGACCAGGCGCCGCAACTGATCCGAGGAGGTCTGAGAGCGACTACAATAAATCCGAAGGAACCACACAAAGTTCCGTAGATATTTCCAGTCTTTCGGACATGAGCAGAAAGACAACCTTTTATATGCCAGTAGTCAAAAAGGTTATTGGTAACATTAGCATTGAAATCAACGTTAAAGCAGTTAATGACTCTTGGTTTTTACTCACAGAATTTCACTATGGATTGGACAGGAAGGTACCGAAGTCCTGGGCCAGATTGCACGTCCTTTCAGCGGTACACTGAGATTATTCGTGCTAAAGACGAAATAGAGGAGGAAGAGATGCACAAGTACGGCCTGACATTGGGATATGAATTATTATGCATTGATTTCCTGTAGAATTTATAGGAGTTCCATCACATTATTTAGTTCCTGCAAATGCCATTGACTCGCTGATTTTTTGTTTGTTTTTTAGACTGAAAGCTCGCTCTTTGATCCCGGCACCAGCTGAAGGATATTTTCAGGATTGGCTACCACAGCAACACGATGGAGAACCTGTAAGTCATTGTCTCCTTTTGCACTTCAGTTCGTATCCCGGCTTGGGAAATGGTCAAGTCAACAATCATCTGGCTATACTTACTATAGTAGTCCATTGCAACAATGCAACAAAGGAAGTAACCTATATTTCAGCTGAAGCGTCGTATGAGGCGATTCTCCGCGATCTATCGCGCAGCTGCAAAGAGGAAATCACGCCAGCACAAGACAAAAGGTGATAGCAAGGACCACGAAGAAGTGGAGGAGTACAGCGACTCTGACATCCCGCGACGCACGTCGATCTTAGACGACGAACCCATCGAGAAGCTAATTGAAGATGTCACGCACCCAGCAATCTTTCGAGGAATTGGGATGTCCCAGGTGAGATTGAACACGAAACTTAACCTAACCTAGACCGGGTCTTGAAAATAACCCCTGACATGACCTTTGACACAACCAGCTTCTTTTATTGACAGAATCACCACACTGACAAACTGATCCACCTGAAGAAGGTAGCAGAAGACAAAGAACACTTTGCGTTCTTACGCGACTTCGACGTGGCCCTGTCTGAAGACGTGCCGATTCCAGCCATGACACAGGTTTGCAAGGAATGCATACCAGTACTGGAGTCTGTTGTGTCGTACTACAAGAGAAACTTTGGCTCAGATCATCGTGTAACTCTCGAGGCGATGACCCGCCTTGAGGTTATCCAGGAGGAACTGGATGATTTGAAATCGTGTTAACATGCTGACTGTGATTTGAATTATATCATTAGACCATCACTGTTTGAACACTGTCAAAATGACATTTTTTTGTAGTACATCCCAGATCATATCCTTGTGCCACAAGTGACTTACTTGTGTGCTATGTTACGGATAGCCCAAGGAGGAAATGGGTTTCCATTGACCAAGCACAAGTTCCGCTTATCGAGCGAGTTCAAGCTCCGGATGTGATATTTGGCCCCACAGTTACATTTCCTGCCAAATAAGCAGCAAGAGATGTGCAGTGTGTGTACAGATCGGCAAGTTGAATGAACATTTCAACGATAAATATTCATAAACTGTATAGCTAACTGTAGCTATAGGGTCGACGTTAAAAAAAACCATTCGATTCAATTTTCTCTGGAATCAACCTTGCTATCACACTGTTGTCTCCAGATAAGATCATCTCAACAATCTATCATTTCGCAGAAGTTATATCCCATGAATCAGATGAAGAAATGAACGCAATATAATGCATATCCATCTGTCGGTTTTATTCGCATAGTTAGACAACCGTAAGAACATCACATGAATTGGACGTGTATTTTTTGCTCCTTTTTATGAAAGAAGTAGACTGCTGGGAGGGTGCAAGGTATCTTTTAGTTACGCCCCAGAGAGCGTGACTTATGTTGGGGGCTGTTGGGTGCCGGCGTCATTTCATGTTGGTTGATGCGGCGCCAACTTCTGCAGACTATTGCAAAAGGAACCTGAAACTACCAGACCATGTTTGATGGCCTCCTACCACGAAAAGGTACACGAGGCCTGAATGGTGGCCGATGTGAAAAATGGCGGCCAACTTCTGACAGATATAAGCTCTTCCTGTTTGCATAACCAGTTATCATTTTTGCGGTTTTCCTACCGCGGTTGACACAAGCTGGTTTTTTTTTTACAGAATGCTACCGTGGCCATTAGTCTGGTCCTGCTTAGTTACCTGCTAATGTACTGTTGACACACGAGTAGTTGCTGCCAGTAAAACTGCGCAGTGTACAACACACTTCATGTTGTTTTCAGTCAGTTTTAATTATTCACACTGAGAGTTTCATAGCTTTTTCTTTTTAGTAAAACTTCATGGTTGAACCGAACTAATGTTGCGGCGAAAAATGGCGAAAATAATATTACTGATCACAAATTGTGAATGTGCAGTACATTTGTGTGTATTTTCTCTGGACAATCAGTTGCGCACCATATATGAGTGGTCAAGAGGTCACTTGAGGTGAAGAGCATTAACACTGCTATGTGTAGCAAGGGATGCACGCTCTGGTGGCCTGAAGGCTTCCAGATAACGAGGAAGGTGTTAATGGGGGAACCCTATAGAACCGTCTATGGAACACTGGTCATGCTTCATCCTGGTAATTCAGGAAGAGATTTTTGGGGCCACCAACATAAAGCTATTTTAAAACCGCTTTTAAGAGAAAGTGTGTATGTACCACACACACAGATAGGGCCACTCAGAGAAAGCCATGCCCCGAACCCTATTGGCACTCTAATCACGAACCAACATGACCATGTATGGTGGCGGCTTCACCACATACTAACATTACCTACCGAGATGGAATCGCAGGGTTTGTGGCCCCGTTTTCTACCCCTTTTCCCACCCTAGTTTGGCTCTATCAGAGGCGTAGGCGAAATATTCGCGCATCTGCGAAGGTGACATGCAGCAACCTCGTGTGACGTCATTTCAGAGGAATTCACGCACTGACCTTGGTGTACTTGCATCAACGACCGCACAATCGCACATTGGCACTGGTGCGTCTTAATAGTCATACAGGGTGGCAAATAACTGAATTCAAGCACCGGTTTGGCCCAGGGTGTGGACTATTAACGGGTAATTTTTTTTGGCGTGAAAACCTTCGTGCGAAACGTGTCTAATTTTTGCGAACACGACCTCATTTGACAGCAGGAAATTTGGCCAATGTACCACCCTGTCTGAAATTTTTTTTTCTTCGGTCAATCTCATAACGATAATGGCCTGCCGTTTATGACCAACCATAACTTGACACCTGTTCTAAAAAGCGGCGATACGAGTCGATTGCGGTCGTTACGCAAAAGGTACTGGTAACTGTAGGTGTAAATAAATGACGTACCGGCGAATTATGATCAGCCCGCAGGCAATTGCCAATCATGCAAACTAACGGCTTCGTTATTTTCGCGACAGCTACTTGGCATCCTTGACCCAAATGGCCGTGTTTGGGAGTCCCAGGTTTCGGGGACTTCAGGCTTTCACCGTTCATTTTATCCCGTCTTTTAGGAGCCTTCAGGACACCAGCCCTAACCCTACACCACATCTGGTTCCCAATTTAGCGAATCATGCCGGAAGGTATCAGATGGCAACTAAGGCAACATCTGTCTAACAGCACTTCCCCAGAAATTATTTGTGTACTTACAGGATGGTGACGATTGTAAAAAAAATGTCCCATACAAATCCTCTTCAAAAGGTACTATATTGACCACCTGCGGAGTTCCTCAGATTGTCTTTCTCAACCTCCAGTGGAGTGTTCCACATTCAGGGATGGACATGACTTTCTAGGAACATTTATTATGACGACGTACGGCGCCTTCCCTATTGTCATAGCCAGACCCAAATGTGGCAAAAATTACATATTTTTGTTC